>JABSNV010000829.1:0-85633 GCA_024085815.1 Flaveria linearis
TTTTCATGAGGTGCTAAATACATTGATGAATTTCGTAAAAGAAATTATAGTTCCAACATCTTGTAATGGCATCACAAATACTTTGGGAAAGACATAGAAAGTTAAAACAAATATTTCCAGGAGCAATAGGTGCGTTAAATGGAACCCTTATACATGCAGTCGTACCAGCGATCAACAGACTCATTACAGAGAAAGAGGAAAGGGTGAATACTACAAAAATGTGTTAGGAATTGTGATTTTGATATCATATTCACATTCGTATGGGCTGGTTGGGAGGGCATTGCGCATGATTCTTGAGTTCTAAAAGAAGTTGCCTTTAATTCGACTTCGACTTTTCTTTCCCCCACCAGGTTCTAAATCTTTTTTAAATTTTTTATTAATTACAATATTTGTTTTCTTTTATGATACCTTTCTTACTAACATTGCAAATAAGTATTACCTTTGCGACGATGCTGTGACATCCGTCACCAAATGTCCGTCATTTAACGTGTTCGTTAACTTTTGTTATCGGTCATCCTCATCTCTGTAACCCATCTATGTGGATATCATATTTGCTTGCTTGGTTATCCTTATGCTTGTGCTATCGTTGCTTGCATTGTTGTCATCTTAAAACGTTTTCTAAGATTGCCCCCGTTATCATTGAACGCACCATTTTTATATAAAACTAATGTTACAAATAAAACCATTTTTAAATCATAGATATCATTAACTACATCTTTCATCATTAATAAAACAAGCCTAATAATGTCGCTTCAACCGAAATAAAATGGGAACCCGGGGCAAAGTGCGGGGACTAAACACGACATTTTATGGAACTAGGGCTGGGTATAAATACCCCTTAACCAGCCCTAGCCCCATTCCTACCATCATCTTCACCTTCTTCTTCTTCTTCACCTTCTTCACCATTATAGCACCAAAACCGCTCCTTTTCTGCGTTTTCACCGGCAAATCTTGGTTATCATCGTGAATACTTACTTCTAGCAGGTAGAAACTTTTTTGACCCGTTTCTTGCTCGGTTTCACTTCTGTGTTTCTAGGGTTTTGGGTGCTCGGGTTCATCCGAGCACATGAGGTCGTGTGGGCTTGTGTGTTGCGTTTCTGAGTGTTTCTTGTTGTTAGACATGTTAGAATATGGATTCTAGAAGTTCTTGGGTTGTAAAACGAGTGCACGGAGCAGCCGGAGACTGCTCTGCACTCGCAGTCGTGATTCTGCTGTTCTTCACGACTGGGTCTGTTCATGCGATTGAGCCGTGCGATTGGGTGAATCGCACGACTGAGTCATGCGTTCTAGGTGTGTGCGATTGATTGTGTGTGTGATTGAGTCCATGCGAGTGAATGTGCGTGCGATTGAGTCAATGCGAATGGAAGGTTAAGTCGTGCGTCCGGTCCTGTTGTGTGACTGATGATGCGTGTATGTGTGAATTCCTTTTTTGAATGTCTTGTGATGATAAGGTAACATCAATAAAGTGTCATTGCTTGACCACAAAGATTAAAGTCAATGCTATCAACAGGCACCTACTATTTCAATTTAAAATAACCTAACCTTTTACAATTATCGACAACCCATTTGGGACTACAAATATTTAGGTATATCGTGGATGTGGTGGGAATGCTCGTGGGGAACCCTATATATAAGCATCACCGGTATACTAAGAATGTACTTAAATCGGGCTACGTGATGACCCCGATTGACTGAGGCATGGATTGTTAGAACTTGATGAGTGGAATCATACATGAGTCTTCAAGTGACTAGGTTTACATGTTTACTAAAGTTTACATGTTTACTCCTTTTTATGACTAGAAGATGCCGCCTCGAAGAGTCACCCGTAGTACAAATCATGAAGGTGAAACCCCATAAGGCAGAGGTAGGGGTAGACCACCAAGAACAGTGTGCTCCTGCTGGCAACAATCAGGGAACTGAAAACCCTGATATAGCCGCTATGATTACTCAGCAGCTAGCCGCACTGATTCTAACTATAATGACTCAAGTGAGCTACACTCTTCTGAATCATAATCTCCACGGGGATCATGATACTCACCATGAGCATAACCAAGGAACAGGGTAAGACACTGGGATTGGTGTGACATCGGTAATTTTCCGTTACAAACTCTCGTTAGTTCCGTTAAGTTTTACATACACGTGTCGTAAGCACACACTAGTTGTCATTTGATGTTGGTGTCCTAATAATAATTAATAATGTTAATTTAATAATAATCTAGTTGATAAGATGATTATTGTGTTATGTTTATGTGTTTACGCGATTTAAGACTATTCGGGAATTTTATCGCATAACGCGGAAACGCGCGTGTTAATTTGTATGTCTTGTGTTTTTACAAAATAAAATATATAAGTGTTACCATTAGTTTATATGTTTATATATTAAGTTAAAAACACATTACAAAGGGTTAAAAGCTTAATTGTTATAAAATACAAAACACAGGGTTTAAAGGATAATTTTGTAATTAAACTAAACAAAACAAAAACCCTAGCCCCCACCCCTTCCAAAATCGCGACCTGCAGCCTCTCTCCCTCTCTTCCTGCGAATTTCAGCCAATACAAGAGTTAGAACCTGATTTGATCGATTGCAAGCCTTACAACACATTAGAACCTTCAATTGCAAGCTATTACACGTTTAAAAGGTTAGCTTTGATGTTTTTAGTGGGATTCTTGAGTTGGCTGAACCCTGCTGCGAAATTAGAGTTCATGGGGCTGAAATCTTGATGTTTTGTTGATATTAATATGTTAGTTAGATTGTATGTATGTTGTTTAACGTTGATTATGCATGAATGACACGTTTGTAATGATTGGATCATGAACCTTGATGAATATGAACCCTAATTCGAAATCATGATGATTATGTGGAATTGGTTGCTGTTTGCTGTTTGATGTGTTGGGATGTTAATTAGTTAGTATGAATTTTAGAAAACATGAATTATGCAAGAAATTGGTGAATTGAGAACCTTGTTCATACCTTACTATAATAGTAACTTTTGTGCATGAACTTGATAATTCAATGATGAACTGATGGTATTAGGGTGTTAATGATGTTGTATGAACATTGGGATTATGATATGAATGCTAGATTGTTGCTATAAATGCTAGAAATCTTAGGTTGGATGTTGTTGTTCATGTTTTGCTAAAAGTAGAAACTTTTTAGATATGGATGAATGAATCATGCTAGTTTGATGTTGTTGATCATAGTTAGTTGTTGTTATGAGCTTGAAATAGTATATCATTGATGAATTATGTGTACATTGAGTGTTTATCAGGTTTTGGGATGAACTTTCCCAAAAGGAAAACTTTATTTTGGATGAACATTGGATATTGGGAATTTGACATGATCATGACATTAGGATCATGCTAGATGCTTGTTGTGGATGCCTAATGTGATAGAATCTGTAAATTGGGTCGTATGGAATGTTTATTAGGTTGTTGTGTGATTTATGCACTTTGGAGATCATGTATGGACTTGTGTGTTGACTAGTAACTAGGACATCATGTTTGGGACTGGAAATTGATCATAATGATGTATGTTCTATGTATTAGGCATATTGAATGTGTTGTGGTTAGTATGGATGATTATTTGGTAGATTATCTGTTTTGACCCGTATATGCCAATTCATGGTTATAGGTCATATAAGTAGGTTATGCACGATCTGACCTTTTATATGATACACTACTGTGTTATGAACACACTGAGTATGCTAGATGCTAAGAACTTACATGACTTGTATGATATATGCTCATGTCTGTTTAAATGGTTTACAACACATAATGTCACCAACGGGTCAAACGGGTCAAACGGGTCAACTGGGTCAAACATATCTATTCTTCTAAAACCTTGAGTCCTTGGTTATGGTGCACTTAGGGTTTCTCATATTCACTGTTTACACAAACTCATGTACTTACGTGATCTAGGTAACCTCTGAGGGTTGACTGTTCACTTTGTCTTTCAAGTAAACTCTAGTACACAATACGCATATCAGGTGAGTTCATGCCCCATTGTTTTACTTAGGGGGTGTTTGATTGGTCTTACCCAAGTTCTGACCACTGACTGGCTGACCCGGTCAGCCAGTCAGTGTGTTTGATGCGTCTGACTGGGTGGTCTGACCCGGTAAGTGAGGCTGACCGAGTCCCTTATTTCTTCATGTCTGACCCATTGTTGTCTTCTGACCCAAAAAACCCCTAAAAGCTTCTCCACGATGATGACCGCTGCTGCTGCTGTCCAAATCGATTTGGAGGTTCGATTTGGACCGCCTCATCTTCTCCACGATGATGACCGCTGCTGCTGCGACCGCCTCATCGATTTGGAGGTTCGATTTAGAGGTTCGATCTATTTGGAGGTTTGACAGGGGATGATCGATTTGGAAGTTCGACAGGGGATGATTGATTTGGAGGTTCGATCGATTTGGAGGTTCGATTTGGATGAGTATGCAGTATGAAGATGATGTTGGTTGCGGTTGATGGGTGTGGTCGACAGAGATCGATTCGTTTGATTTGGGGGTGGTGATGGTTGCTTCGGTGATGATGATGATGAAGGTCGTGGATGTCGGTCGGTGATGGTTGCTTCGGTGATGATGATGATGATGAAGGTCGCGGATTTGGGGGTGGTGATGGTTGCTTCGGTGTGGTCGACAGAGATGATTGGATGAAGATGATGATGGTTTGATTTGGGGTGGTGATGGTTGCTCAGATATGTATATGTATATGGGTATGTATATGTGTATGTATATGGGTATAGATGTATATGTATATGGGTATGTAGATGTGTATGTATATGGGTATGTATATGTATATGTATATGGGTATGTATATGTATATGGGTATGTAGATGGGTATGTATATGTGTATGTATATGGGTATAGATGTGTATGTATATGGGTATGTAGATGTGTATGTATATTGGTATGTATATGTATATTTATATGGGTATGTATATGTATATGGGTATGTAGATGTGTATGTAGATGGGTATGTATATGTGTATGTATATTCAGCAGAGTCAGTCAGCTACTAAATCAAACAGCCAAGTTTCAGTCAGATGCAGACTCAGTAGAGTCTCTTACTGAGTCAGCTTCTTACTCAGTCAGATTTTACTCAGTCAGCACAATCAAACAGCCCCTTAATCTCTTTTGGGGGAGATAGCATACTAATAATTTTACAAACGCTTTTTATATTTAAGATGTGTATGATATTAATATAGTGTTGTTACCATGATAAAGTCCTCACACTTTCGAATTGTTAATATTGAATAGCGGGGAACTTGGGTAGTACTACTGGGTCTGACGAGCCCCACCTGTGTGACTCGAGATCAACCGGGTGCAATTTGTCCTATGTATATTTGTCACGACATGGTAAGTCGTGACGGGAGGTAAACATAACACAGTCAGCTTCAATTGCGAAATCACTATATATTAATATCTATTTGTTAATGGACTAGCTATCTATTACAATACACATGCTTATACATATCACTATTGTTAAACTGTTATGTTTATACGCAAACTCTTGAACTCACCAACCATTGTGTTGACTTTTAGTATCCTATTCTCAGGTCGTTAATCCGGATTGCCAGTAGGAGCACTGCACGAGTCAAGCATGCATCCTAACACTTAAACAAAGATACATTTGTTTATCTTTACATTTTGGGTTTTACACAGTTGGTTGGCGCATGTTTTGCCATTTTAGATATTTGTATACTTTGGGTTTGTTTTATTACTATACGCTTCCGCTTGATTTTTAAAGTTTGAACCTTGGTTTGTTATATTAAACGTAGCATATAGAGTCGTTCTGAGTAACTATTGACTGTGGTCCTGGTTTGTTCACACGCCTCGCGGTAAAACTCCGCACGTGGATTTTGAGGGTGTGACAGATTGGTATCAGAGCCATTGGTTATAGAGAACTAGGTTGCATACATACTAGACTATAACCGCACACAGTTAGTTAGTTACTTATTCCTGGTTTTTCTATTGTATACTCATTGGCATACACATCACATACTCTGCAGCATGGCATCATCGTCACGGGTTTTGGGAAAAAGACGTGCTCCTTCTGGATCCCCTCCATCTGTACCTCACCGCGTGTATGACTGGCCGCGACATCCTTACCCCCGTGGTGAGATAGGCTGGGATCAACCGTTTGTGCCACCTGAACGCGACCCTCCATGATATTGGACTTATTACCCGACTTGCATAGATCGCATGATATGTAGGGAGCGTGTTCCGAAGCCGGCCACTACTGGATCTAGGACTAGTTTAGCAACTACCTTTGCGACACCCACCCTCCCATCTCTAGATGTACCCCTTGAGCAAGCTATGGCGGCATTGACCGCGACACTTGAGACTGAGCGTCGACGAGTTGGAGTGCTCACTGACGAGAACTCCACACTTAAGAACGATATACGCCGACTATGGCTAAATATGGCTATAATTGAGGAGCGGTTGTCGATGTCCATCCTAGGAAATTTCAAAATGGCTGGTAGAGTGATGGATCTTACTGAGCGTATGGGCGAACAGGATCTCCATAATGTGGGCGTTGAGAGCAGACTAACCGGATTAGAAGCACAACTCGCAGCACTACAAATCGAGGATAACCCTGCACCTATCAAAGACTTCAATGAAGACCCTGAGGAAGAACCAAAAGAAGCTCAGGACGGTGGAAACAGTGATGGATCAGCTTTGTTCGATTGATTCTCTTTATTCTTATAACTTTGACTACATAGCGTTTATTTTGAAACCTATGTGGGAAGGGTTGTTTCCCCACCCGAACGAAAAACTCAAATTTTGACATTGATAAATATTTTGTGACTCATTTGCATTTATTTACCTTGGTTATTATTTTTGTTATAAATGTTGTGGTGGTGACGAATTCATTATTTCTTCATGTTTACTGTACTTCAATGAGATAAATGTGTTTGATGTTACTCATTATTGTACTTGTGAATGTAAAAGTGAAAAATGGACACCCGTGGACATGGACGTGGTCATGGGCGTGGGCGCGGATGTGGACGTGGCGCCAGAGATCATGGTAGCGGTTCCATAAACATGACACCTGCTGAATTAGCTGCCCTGATAAACGAACATGTTTAGGCAGCGGTGGCTACTGCCCAAGTAGGACAGCCCGCAGGTAAACGATAATGGAAAAGTTTGTCAAATACCCTAGTTAATCGAATAAGATATCTAATCAATAATTATCATGTTAAAGCAGGACCACCAGCGTGCACTTACAAGTCCTTTATGGACTGTAAGCCACACACCTACAGTGGAACCGAGGGAGCTGTAGGGTTGGTAAGGTGGTTTGAGAAGACGGAGTCCGTGTTCTCAAAGTGTAACTGTCCACCTGCTGACCATGTGAAATACGCTACGGGAACGTTGGATGGTGCAGCATTGTCCTGGTGGAACGCTCAAGTGCAGATGCTAGGGAAAGCCATGGCAAATGAACTCCCGTGGAATGAGTTTAAAGATATGATGACCGAGGAGTACTGTCCTCGAAGCGAAGTCCAAAAGCTGGAAATGGAATTTTGGCAGCTGAAAATGCAAGGTTCAGAGATCGAGGCTTATACCACAAGAACTCATGAGCTGGCCACCCTATGTCCGGGAATGGTAAACGAGATGCACAAGCGGGTGGAACACTACATTCGGGGATTGGTGCCCGAGATTAGGAGTATGGTGACTTCCTCTAACCCGGCTACTATCCAGCAAGCTATCCGCCTAGCCCATAAACTGACTGATGAAGCTGTGGAGCAAGGACGGTTACCAAAACGGGGCGCTGCGGCGAGCGTGCCTGACAACAAGAGGAAGTGGGATGCCTCCAACACCAACAACAACAACAACAGCAATAAATCATCATCGTCCGGTGGTCAACACCAAACTCAGCAACAACCACCGCAGCAACAACAAAGGAGGTTCGACAACAATCGAAATTTCAACCAGTCAGCCTCGAACAATCAAGGATCGAGCGGCTATGGTGGTAAACAGCCTAGGTGCCCGGGGTGCAACTATCATCATGTTGGAAGATGTGACAATTACAAGTGTCAGCGGTGTGGCAAAATGGGACACTTGGCCAAGGATTACCGTGGCGAGTTGGTTAGGAAGCTACAACAATCTCAGGAGACTCCAAAGGGTTGTTTCGAGTGTGGAAAGGAGGGGCACTACAAGCAAAACTGCCCGCAGCTGAGGAAGAACGGTAATGGTAATGGCCAAAACAACAACAACCAAGGCAACAACAATAACAATGATGGAAACGGCAATGGAAATGGTGGTAATAATAATGGAGCCAAATGGAGAGCCTTCATCATTGGCTCAGGTGAGGCTCTAAATGACCCTACAACTGTTACTGGTAGGTTTTCTGTCAATGGATGCTTTGCTACAGTACTGTTTGATACTGGAGCCGATAGGAGTTTCATATCCTTAAAGTTCTGTAGTCTCCTAAGTGATATCCCTTCTGTTTTAGAATCCAAATACACCGTAGAGTTGGCTGACGGTAAACAGATCCATGTGACACAAATCCTTAGGGATTGTAAGATAGAGCTCGCTGGTCATACTTTCGCTATAGATCTTATGCCTGTTACACTAGGAAGTTTCGACGTTGTGGTAGGCATGGATTGGCTTTCTGATAAGCAAGCGGAAGTCATATGTCACGAGAAAATCATACGAATTCCCGTCGGTGATGAAATCCTCACAGTCCGAGGTGATAGGAGTGGTGCAGTGATGGGCATTATCTCTTACATGAAAGCACAAAAGCTATTGCGAAAAGGTCGTTTGGCTATTTTAGCACTCGTCACCGATAAGCAAGCGGAAGAAAGAAAAATAGAGGACATCCCCGTGGTACGAGACTTTCCAGAGGTGTTTCCAGAGGATCTTCCTGGACTACCACCTCATCGTCAAGGGGAACTCCAAATCGAATTGACTCCCGGCGCAGCCCCGATTGCTAGAGCACCTTATCGATTAGCACCGAACGAACTACAAGAGTTGTCATCATAACTTCAGGAGCTTTTAGATAAGGGCTTTATTCGACCTAGCACATCACCTTGGGGAGCCCCTGTCCTCTTTGTTAAGAAGAAAGATGGCACGTTCCGAATGTGCATTGATTATAGGGAGTTAAACAAAGTCACAGTCAAGAACCGATACCCTCTACCTCGTATCGACGATTTGTTTGATCAGCTTCAGGGATCAAGCTATTATTCGAAGATTGACTTGAGGTCTGGTTATCATCAACTCAGAGTCCGTGAGGAAGACATTTCTAAAACTGCATTCCGTACTCGTTATGGTCATTACGAGTTCTTGGTCATGCCTTGTGGGTTGACAAATGCACCTGCGGTGTTCATGGACATCATGAATCGCGTGTGCAAACCCTATCTCGATCAGTTTGTTATTATGTTTATCGATGACATACTATATACTCTAGGACCAAGGAGGACCATGAGGAGCATCTACGATTAATCTTGGAATTATTGAAAAATGAGCAACTGTACGCTAAATTCTCCAAGTGTGACTTTTGGGTACGCGAGGTGCAATTCCTAGGTCATATTGTGAACGAGAAGGGTATACATGTTGATCCTGCCAAGATTGTGGCGATAAAGAATTGGGCTATACCCAAAACACCGAGCGAGATAAGGCAATTTCTGGGATTAGCAGGGTATTACCGACGATTCATAGAGGGATTTTCTAAGATTGCATAACCTCTCACAGCCTTGACCCATAAAGGAACGACATACGAATGGGGTGAAAGTCAAGAGGCGGCTTTTCAGCTATTAAAACAGAAACTCTGTAGTGCACCGATATTGGCACTGCCAGAGGGGACAGATGATTCCGTGGTGTATTGTGATGCATCCATTCAAGGATTGGGTTATGTCCTGATGCAACGCGACAAAGTGATAGCTTACGCCTCGAGACAACTGCAGGTTCACGAGAAGAACTATACTACCCATAACCTGAAATTGGGTGCAGTGGTTTTTGCCTTAAAGATTTGGAGACATTACTTGTACGGTACCAAATGCACTATATACACCGATCACAAGAGTCTTCAACATATCTTTGAGCAAAAGGAGTTGAATATGAGGCAGCGACGTTGGGTGAAACTTTTGAATGATTATGATTGCGCTATCAAGTACCATCCTGGAAAGGCGAACGTAGTTGCCGATGCCTTAAGCCGAAAAGAAACAGCTAAACCCAGGCGTGTGCGAGCTTTGCAGCTTACAATCAGTACCCATCTGCCTGAACAAGTTAAGGAAGCACAGATAAAGGCATTGAAAGAGGAAAACATTGGTTCTGAGTCATTACGGGGAATGGATAAACAATTGATAGTGAAAGAGGATGGAATTCGGTACTTCATGGATAGACTTTGGGTGCCTGTCTATGGAAACCTGAGGGATTTGGTTATGAGCGAGGCACACAAGTCTAAATACTCTATACATCCTGGATCTGACAAGATGTACCATGAACTAAAGGCGCACTACTGGTGGCCTAACATGAAGGCGGATGTAGCTACATATGTGAGCAAGTGTTTGACCTGTTCGAAGGTAAAGGTGGAATACCAAAAACCATCCGGACTGTTACAACAACCCGAGATACCGACGTGGAAATGGGAACAAATCTCTATGGATTTTATCACAAATTTACCCCGGACTAATACTGGTTGTGACACAATCTGGGTTATTGTGGACCGGTTGACCAAGTCCGCTCACTTCCTTGCAATTAAGGAAACGGATAAGATGGAGAAGCTAACCCGATTGTATCTTAAGGAAATCATTTCGAGACACGGCGTACCAGTCTCAATTATCTCTGATCGCGATGCTCGCTTCACGTCACACTTCTGGCAATCACTACAAAAATCTCTGGGTACACGGTTGGATATGAGTACTGCTTATCATCCACAGACTGACGGACAGAGTGAGCGTACCATACAGACTTTGGAGGATATGCTACGTGCTTGTGTGATTAACTTCGGGAACAACTGGGAAGTTCACCTACCTTTGGTGGAATTTTCCTATAATAACAGTTATCACCCTAGCATACAGGCAGCACCTTTCGAGGCTTTGTATAGGAGAAAGTGTCGATCACCGGTTTGCTGAGCTGAAATTGGTGATAGTCAACTAACGGGTCCCGAGATAATACATGAAACCACTGCGAAGATCGTGCAGATACGGAATCGTATGGCTGCAGCGAGAGATGGACAGAAAAGTATGCTGACAAGAGATGGAAACCTCTAGAGTTTCAAATTGGCGACAAAGTGCTATTGAAAGTCTCACCGTGGAAAGGCGTAGTTCGGTTTGGCAAGCGAGGAAAGCTGAATCCGAGGTACGTTGGACCATTTGAGATACTAGAAGGAATAGGTCCAGTGGCCTATCGACTAGCCTTACCTGATTCGCTGAGTGGAGTTCACAATGTATTTCACGTTTCAAATCTGAGGAAGTGTTTATCGGATGAGACACTAATTGTACCACTAGAAGATGTTCAAGTGGATGAACAATTGCGCATTATCGAAGAACCAGTCGAGGTGATGGATCGTGAGATGAAAACACTTAAGCAGAGCAAAATACCTATCGTCAAAGTTCGTTGGAACTCGCGACGTGGACCGGAATTCACGTGGGAACGTGAAGATCAAATGAAGCTTAAGTACCCTCAACTGTTCGAGACGATGCCTGCAGACAAAGGTATTGATTTAAATTTCGGGACGAAATTTCTTTCAACATGGGGATGATATGACAACTCATCCAAAACTTACTCGATTTCGATTTCTGTGTGCCAATGCAGTAGACCAGTGATGGAACACTCTTACCATGTGATGAAACACTCTCACCATGTAACGCAATTTTCGGGATAAAAATTCTTTCAACATGGGGATAATATGATCATGACATTAGGATCATGCTAGAATGCTTGTTGTGGATGCCTAATGTGATAGAATCTGTAAATTGGGTCGTATGGAATGTTTATTAGGTTGTTGTGTGATTTTGCACTTTGGAGATCATGTATGGACTCGTGTGTTGACTAGTAACTAGGACATCATGTTTGGGACTGAAAATTGATCATAATGATGTATGTTCTATGTATTGGGCATATTGAATGTGTTATGGTTAGTATGGATGATTATTTGGTAGATTATCTGTTTTGACCCGTATATGCCAATTCATGGTTATAGGTCATATAAGTAGGTTATGCACGATCTGACCTTTTATATGATACACTAGTATGTTATGAACACACTGAGTATGCTAGATGCTAAGAACTTACATGACTTGTATGATATATGCTCATGTCTGTTTAAATGGTTTACAACACATAATGTCACCAACGGGTCAAACGGGTCAACTGGGTCAAACATATCTATTCTTCTAAAACCTTGAGTCCTTGGTTATGGTGCACTTAGGGTTTCTCATATTCACTGTTTACACAAACTCATGTACTTACGTGATCTAGGTAACCTCTGAGGGTTGACTGTTCACTTTGTCTTTCAAGTAAACTCTAGTACACAATACGCGTATCAGGTGAGTTCATGCCCCACTGTTTTACTTAATCTCTTTTGGGGGAGATAGCATACTGGTAATTTTACAAACGCTTTTTATATTTAAGATGTGTATGATATTAATATAGTGCTGTTACCATGATAAAGTCCTCACACTTTCGAATTGTTAATATTGAATAGCGGGGAAACTTGGGTAGTACTACTGGGTCTGACGAGCCTCACCTGTGTGACTCGAGGTCAACCGGGTGCAATTTGTCCTATGTATATTTGTCACGACATGGTAAGTCGTGACGGGAGGCAAACATAACACAGTCAGCTTCAATTGCGAAATCACTATATATTAATATCTATTTGTTAATGGACTAGCTATCTATTACAATGCACATGCTTATACATGTCACTATTGTTAAACTGTTATGTTTATACGCAAACTTTTGAACTCACCAACCATTGTGTTGACTTTTAGTATGTTATTCTCAGGTCGTTAATCCGGATTGCCAGCAGGAGCACTGCACGAGTCAAGCATGCATCCTAACACTTAAACAATGATACATTTGTTTATCTTTACATTTTGGGTTTTACACAGTTGGTTGGCGCATGTTTTTCCATTTTAGACATTTTTATACTTTGGGTTTGTTTTATTACTATACGCTTCCGCTTGATTTTTAAAGTTTGAACTTTGGTTTGTTATATTAAACGTAGCATATAGAGTCGTTCTGAGTAACTATTGACTGTGGTCCTGGTTTGTTCACACGCCTCATGGTAAAACTCCGCACGTGGATTTTGAGGGTGTGACAATTGGCGGAACAACTGGGAATGAAATTGGGGTCGATAATACAAGACGGGGATGTTTCTACAAGGAATTTGTGGCATGCAAACCCCGAGAATTTGATGGGAAAGGTGGGGCGATAGCCCTAACTAGGTGGCTTGAAAAGATAGAGGCAGTGATTGATATCAGTGAGTGCCTTGACAGTCAAAGAATCAAGTATGCCAGGTGTTCACTGCAGGGCAATACACTAACCTGGTGGAACACCCAGGTTCAAGTTAGAGGAAGAGAGTCCGCGATGCGGATGTCATGGGACGAGTTCAAAGCTTTGATTACTGAGGAATACTGCCCCCTCAGTGAAATGCAGAAACTGGAGCATGAATTCTGGAATCATGCCATGGTGGGGCTGGGCATGTAGCCTATATTGATCGATTCCACGAACTGGCAAGACTAGTTCCACATCTGGTGACTCCGGAATCGAAAAGGATTGAGAGGTATATTTGGGGACTCGCGCCTCAAATCCGATCATTGGTAACAGCAGCTGCTCCTCCTACGATTCAGAGCGCAATTCTAAAGGCTGGCGCTCTAACTGACGAGATGGTAAGAACAGGGATGTTGGGTAGGGGAGCAGAGAAGAGAAAGGAGGCTGGGGAAACAAGCCGGTCTAACGCCAGAAGGTTTGATAAGAAGGCCAAGACGACCCGAAATTTTTTGGTTGTGACTCAAGGAAAGAAAGAATATGCTGGGCCGCACCCGAAATGTG
Source organism: Flaveria linearis (assembly GCA_024085815.1). NCBI lineage: Eukaryota > Viridiplantae > Streptophyta > Magnoliopsida > Asterales > Asteraceae > Flaveria > Flaveria linearis. Next base: position 13,995 of record JABSNV010000829.1, read on the forward strand.
ACTGGTGCAACCTTCATCATCACCCAGCAATACCGTGTCGGGCGTGTGAGAACTGTAGGCGCCCGGGGCACCTAGCGAATGATTGTAGAACTACGCCGAATCTGGTGGCACCTGTCAACACGGTTAACCCCGTCGGGAATGCCAGGGTCTGTTATGAGTGTGGGAACCCGAGTCACTACCAAAACATGTGCCCAAGACTGAATCGGGCGCAGGGTTAGCAAGCAAACAATCAACCACAAGTGATGGCCATAGCTGGTAATCCAGGCCAAGAGAATCAAGGAAATGCTGCCAGAGGACGTGCGTTCGTTATCGGAGCAAATGACGTCCATCAGGACCCGAATGTCGTTACGGGTACGTACTTGCTCAATCACCACTTCACAACTATACTATTTGATACTAGAGCAGACAATAGTTTTATATCTTCTGAATTTGCTCACATGCTTGCCTTGAACCCCAGTAGGCTAGAAACTAGATACTCCGTAGAAATGGCTACCCTTAGAGTTGTACAGGCCGATGAGATTATTAGAAAGTGCTCGATGATATTGGAAAACTATGCCTTCGATATAGACTTAATACCTTTTGAGCTGGGAAGTTTTGATGTGATTGTGGGAATGGATTGGTTGTCGAAACACGGAGCCGAGATTGTTTGTCGGGAGAAAGTAGTACGAATCCCCATGCCAGACGGGGAGATACTCAGGATTCAAGGAGAACGACCGGGAAGAACTCTAAAGCTTATTTCTTGCATGAAGACACGTCGATGTTTACGAAAGCAGTGTTACGCATTTCTGGCCCATGTAGTGGAAAAGAAAGAAGAAAGCAACAAGTTGGTAGATATTCCTGTAGTACGAGATTATCCGGATGTATTCCCTGATGACTTGTCGGGTTTGCCTCCTCCACGACAGGTGGAATTTCGTATAGAGTTGGTTCCTGGAGCTACGCCGGTAGCAAAAGCACCGTATCGGTTATCACCATTCGAAATGCAAGAGTTATCTAGCCAATTACAAGAGCTCCTGGAGAAGGGTTTTATTCGACCGAGCCATTCACCATGGGGAGCACCGGTCTTATTTGTCAAAAAGAAAGACGGGTCGTTCCGTATGTGCATCGATTATCGCGAGTTGAACAAATTGACTGTGAAGAATCGATATCCACTTCCCAGAATTGATGATTTATTTGATCAGTTGCAAGGGGCTTCATACTTCTCCAAGATTGATCTTCGATCTGGATATCATCAGCTAAGAGTATTCGAGGACGACATTCCGAAAACAACATTTAGAACTCGTTACGGGCACTATGAGTTCTTGGTCATGCTGTTCGGGTTGACCAACGCACCATCTGTGTTCATGGATTTGATGAATCGGGTGTGCAAGCCTTATCTTGATAAGTTCGTGATCGTATTCACAGACGATATACTTATCTACTCTCGTTCGAAAGAGGATCACGAAGAACACCTTCGAGCAATTCTAGAGCTGTTGCGGGAAGAGAAACTTTTTGCCAAATTCTCGAAGTGTGAATTCTGGCTTCGAGAGGTGAAGTTTTTGGGTCATGTGGTTAACAAAGATGGAATTCATGTGGACCCCGGCAAGATTGAAGTAGTGAAAAAATGGGATGCACCCCAAACACCCTCAGAAATACGACAATTCATAGGATTGGCCGGATACTACCGTCGTTTTATTGCAAACTTTTCGAAGATTGCACAACCGTTAACGTTGCTAACCCAGAAAGATAAGAAGTTTGATTAGGGACATGCACAAGAATGAGCTTTCCAGACGTTGAAAGAAAAGCTGTGCAACGCTCCAATACTGTCCCTCCCGGACGAAACTGATGATTTTGTGGTATACTGCGATGCTTCATATCAAGGATTGGGATGTGTGCTAATGCAAAGAGACAAGGTAATTGCCTACGCATCGCGACAACTCAAGGTGCATAAAAAGAACTACACAACTCATGATTTGGAGTTGGGCGCTGTAGTATTTGAACTTAAGATATGGAGGCACTATCTGTATGGAACCAAATGCATCATCTACACAGACCATAAGAGCCTTCAACACATCCTGAATCAGAAAGAACTCAATATGCGTCCGCGACGTTGGGTGGAGTTACTTAGTGACTACGATTGTGAAATCCGGTATCATCCGGGGAAAGCAAATGTGGTGGCTGATGCCCTAAGTCATAAAGAACGTGTGAAACCACTACGTGCTAGAGTCTTGGGATTGACTATTCAAACAAACTTGAAGGCTCAGATCTAACTTGCACAAAGTAAGGCATTGAAAGAAGAAAACCTTGTGGGAGAAGAAATCCGAGGGTTAGATAAACAGATGATTTGCAAGGATGATGGTATACAGTACTTCATGAATCGTATATGGGTACCCAAATGGGGAGACGTTCGTACCCTGATCATGGAGGAAGCACACAAGACATGATATTCTGTTCATCCTGGTGCAGACAAGATGTATCACGATCTTAAGGATCTATACTGGTGGCCAGGCATGAAAAAAGACATTGCTATGTATGTAAGCCGATGCTTGACATGTTCAAAAGTTAAGGTTGAACATCAAAAACCATTGGGATTATTACAGCAACCTGAAATTCCCGAGTGGAAATGGGAGAACATAACTATGGATTTTATTACCAAACCCCCGAGAACGCCAAGCGGACATGACTCGATATGGGTCGTGGTGGATCGAAAGACAAAATCCGCTCACTTCTTGCCTATCCGAGAAGACTATAAAATGGATAAGCTGGCAAGGTTGTACATCAAAGAGGTCGTGACATGGCACGGGGTGCTGGTGTCAATCATATCCGACCGAGACAGTCGATTTACTTCATGATTTTGGCAAACACTACAGAAAGCGATGGGCACTCGATTAGACATGAGTACAACCTATCACCCCAGACAGATGGCCAAAGTGAACGAATAATACAGACGCTTGAGGACATGCTGAGGGCATGTGTCATTGATTTTGGTGGCAGTTGGGATACTCATCTGCCATTGATCGAGTTTTCCTACAATAATAGTTACCATACAAGCATTGGATGCGCTCCATTTGAAGCATTGTACAGGAGGAAATGTAGATCCACAGTTTGTTGGGCTAAAATTGGTGAAAGCCAGCTAACAGGCCCAGAGATCATTCAAGAAACAACTGACAAGATTTTCCAAATCAAAGACCGATTAAAAGCTGCAAGAGATCGCCAAAAGAGCTATGCCGACAACCGTCGGAAGCCTTTAGAATTCAATGTTGGAGATCATGTTCTACTCAAAGTCTCTCCCTGGAAAGGGATTGTACAATTTGGAAAGAAAGGAAAGTTAGCCCCAAGATACATAGGACCATTCGAGATTACAGAAAGAATCGGTCCGGTGGCTTACCGATTGAGGTTGCCATAAGAACTCAGCGGTGTACACGACACATTTCACGTATCAAACCTCAAAAAGTGCCTGGTGGATGAAACTCTACGTGTGCCAATTGAGGAAATCAAGATTGATGAAAAGCTTCATTTCATCAAAGAACCTATCGAGATCATGGACCGAAAGGTCAAACGACTAAGGCGCAGCAAGATACCGATCGTTCGCGTGAGATGGAACTCCAAACGAGGACCAGAATTCATGTGGGAACGTGAAGATCAGATGAGGCTTAAATATCCACATCTATTCGAGGATGACACTCTTGGACCTAGCACCGGTTGAATTTCGGGACGAAATTCCCTCAACTGGGGGATACTGTGAGATCCGTCACCAAAGATCCGTCATTTAATGTATTCGGTTAACTTTTGTTATTGGTCATTCCTCATCTCTATAACCCATCTATGTGAATATCATATTTGCTTGCTTGGTTATCCTTATGCTTGTGCTATCATTGCTTGCATTGTTGTCATCTTAAAACGTTTTCTAAGATTGCCCCCGTTATCATTGAACGCACCATTTTATATAAAACTAATGTTACAAATAAAATCATTTTTAAATCATAGATATCATTAACTACATCTTTCATCATTAATAAAACAAGCCTAATTAATGTCGCTTCAACCGAAATAAAATTTGGGAACCCGGGGGCAAAGTGCGGGGACTAAACACGATATTTTGTGGAACTAGGGCTGAGTATAAATACCCCTTAACCAGCCCTAGCCCCCATTCTTACCATCATCTTCACCTTCTTCTTCTTCTTCACCTTCTTCACCATTCTAGCATCAAAAACGCTCCTTTTCTTGCGTTTTCACCGGCAAATCTTGGTTATCATCGTGAATACTTACTTCTAGCAGGTAGATAACCTTGTTTGACCCGTTTCTTGCTCGGTTTCACTTCTGCGTTTTCTAGGGTTTCGGGTGCTCGGGTTCATCCGAGCACATGAGGTCGTGTGGGCTTATGTGTTGTGTTTCTGAGTGTGTTTCTTGTTTAGACATGTTAGAATATGGATTCTGGAAGTTCTTGGGGTGTAAAACGAGTGCACGAAGCAGCCGGAGACTGCTCTGCACTCGGCAGTCGCGATTCTGCTGTTCTTCGTGACTGGGTCTGTTCATGCGACTGAGTCGTGCGATTGGGTGAATCGCACAACTGAGTCATGCGTCTGGGTTTGTGCGATTGAATGTGTGTGTGATTAAGTCCATGCGAGTGAATGTGCGTGCGATTGAGTCAATGCGAATGGAGGGTTGAGTCGTGTGTCCGGTCCTGTTGTGTGACTGATGATGCGTGCATGTGTGAATTCCTTTTTTTGAATGTCTTGTGATGATAAGGTAACATCAATAAAGTGTCATTGCTTGACCACAAAGATTAAAGTCAACGCTATCAACAGGCACATATTATTTCAATTTAAAATAACCTAACCTTTTACAATTATCGAGAACCCATTTGGGACTACAAATATTTAACAAGCACTATCTTTTATAATAATGGGATCCCCATATGGATGTCATTAGCAATGACGACTACTCTTAATACTTGGATCTACATAAGGTCTGATATGTGTATGCCTGCTTCTGTGTGCTACCCACGACCGAACCGAAACAGCCCGAACTAATCGAATGTCATCTTATGCCTTATGCTCATATTAATGCTTGTCAGTAACTGTCAATAGGTGTTTGACCGTTCATAGCATTCTACCTTTGGGAATATTCATCATACGTGCTTATCATCTATTCCATGAGTTTCGTAGCCCCTTTTTACTCTATTAAAACCTTTTAAATATTTTCAACTTGGGGAAAAGAATGCTCACCTACTTAACTTGATTTCAAGCATCTTCCCTAGTGGAAGCTGACTGCTACTTTTATGAGTATCTTATCTTGCTTATCTTGTTGATTGATGCTATATGAACTTGACTCTATGCTATGTTACCACCTTGTATGTTACTTGGTGGTATTACATTACTATGCGCTACTACTTTGATATTATGTGTTGATTGATGCTACCTGTGATTGCTATTGTTGATGGATGCATCGGCTGTGTGGTTCTTCCGTGTGGTTCTTCTGTGTTGTTCTTCTAAGCCGATCATCGATTACAACCATTAATCCCGGTAATGGGACCTAAGGATTGGTTTGGTTGTAACTTATACGTATGCGCTTCGTGGATCTTGCTACGTCATGTAAAACTTATGGGATGCTTTCTTTACAGCCATCAATTTCCGTGTGGAACCGATGTATAGGTTTGGCTGTAGATGTCTATATCTTGTAAAACCGCTTACACATAAGTGTAGTCGCGGTAACTCTTATTAAACTTACAAGTTGTTTTCATCTTAACATCTTTTATCACTTAAAACCTGCGAAGCTCACCAACAATTATGTTGACCGTTTTGAGCATGTCTTTTCAGGTGATCAAGGTAATTGAAGATTCTAGGAGTGCTGCCTTTTAGAGGGGACCCTAGGATGCATTTTTGTGACTTATCATCTTTTGTTCAACATCAATCTTGGTTGATTAAATTTGTTCATTTGTACACTTGTTCCCGGGTTATGGGAATTTACCAAACAATGTTATTCTATATGGTTATGTGATCCTTACATGTTGTGCTTATGGCTATGTTGTCGTGAATATTGACTAAACGCGACACAAGTCTTCATTTGTGTTCGGGTGTCGTCATGACACGCTTGTCATCATATTTATATTGCTTCTCTATCGTATACCATGTTTTATGACGATCCCGTCTCGTTACATCCTCGTGTTTCCGCTTTAGCGGGGGTATGACAGCTGCGTACACCGACACTCGTGGATTTATGACTCCATACCGTAATACGAGGTATTGGTTAGTCGATTTTCGATGACAACGTGCACTAAGGAAGAAAGATTCAATCACGCTCATGCACAACTTAGAAATTTTATTGAGCGCGCGTATGGTGTGTTGAAGGCAAGATTCCCAATCTTAAAGCAAATGACTGGCTTTCTTTTACATTTCAAAGAGACATAGTTATTGCTTATTTCGCCGTTCATAATTTTATACGGAAATGCAACATTCATGATCAGTTGTTTATGACATACGACGAGAACACATTGTTTGTGGAAGCACAAGATAATAACAATGATGACCAGTTTGTTTATTATATAGAATAGGGTTCACAAGGCATTAATTATATGAATAATTTATGTAATGAGATAACTAGTCAATTAGTTTCAATTGATTAATATTTGGATTAATTTGTAATTGGATATTAGTATGTTATATTTGGATTACTTTGTATTTGTATTTTAGTATGTTGGATTGAAATATTTTGAATTTGAATTTTAGTATGTTGTATTTGGATTATTTACATTTGAAATAATTTCTATAATGTTTTGTATTTTTCTATTTATTAATCATTCACGTACATTTATTCAGACATCTAACCAAACAGATACATTTTTTTCAGCATAAAATAATTCAAATGGGTAAAATAGTCATTTTGTACACTCATTTAGAGATTCAACCAAACAGTAGATTCTGGTTCAACACTTACTGGTTCAGAGCCTCTTAACCATTTAGCAGTTAATGATTTAGATTTTAACAAACAGCCCCTAAGTTGATATCATCTTGTAGGAGATACGATGTTCATTGCAAACCCTAACATTAGAAACATGTAATGATGATTTAGATCTTAACAAACAGCCCCTAAGTTGATATCATCTTGTAGGAGATACGATGTTCATTGCAAACCCTAACATTAGAAACATGTAATGCACAAAGAAATAAAAATATCTTAACAAACAGCCCATAAGTTAATATCATCTTGTAGGAGATACGATTATTGCAAACCTTAACATTAGAAACATGTCATGCACAAAGAAATAAAATGCAGGTTTAAGCCATCTGACAAAAAAAAAAAAAAAAACCTAAACCAAACAACGACAATAAAAGATAACTAAACACCACATTAGAGCTAACCACATACGTAATCTATAAAAAATAAATAAAACTAAATTATCTCTATTTTGTTTCTAAATTAGCTGCCAATGAGTCCTAGATCAATTGGTTTAGAAGGAGGCATCCTTGACTTTATAAAGTGGTGGTCATGAGTTGGAATCTTACTAGATGCAACATGCTTTAAGTGGACCAAGGGTTTACCATAATAGGCATTTAGATGGTGGGTTTCCTTTGAAATTATGGGCGAGCCGGGTCACCAGCGTTGTCTGTATTCATGGGCGTGGTGGTCTTTCGCCAATGGATTTACGCGAGTGACCAGACTTAAAATTTTTCGTTGGTTGTTAAAAAAAACTAAATTAGCTATATCATAAAGGAAACAAATTGCGTCAAGATACGAGCACACGCGTTACCACTCACCTAAACAAAACAAATTATCCTAGATATATATCTTTTTAATCAATAACAAATAACAATACAATAAAACCACCACAATCTAGTGATACTGTAACAGATGTAACCACGTCATAATGCATCACACACATTACAATGTCCGAATACAATTTTTATAGATTACTACCATGTTTAAAGTCCAACAATTTCATATCTTAAGCCCCTCATATGTCTAAATCATGTGCTCAAAGATTTTTAAGACTGCATTTTATAGTAACAAAACACCAATTAAAAATAAGAAAGTGCGCTAAAACGACGACGTATAGGGGATTCATTTACCCGATTAGCAGATGTATCATGTATGTGTATGCCCCTGGATCCTTCTACCAACAAATAAGCACGACATAATAATCAAAAGCGTGCTTCAAATGCAAATCTAATGATGGATCCAATGCCTTCAACACTCAAATCCCTAATCACATTCACATCATAAACCCTAAAATCCCCAAAATTGAATCAAAATCACTCAATTCAAACCTCAATCACAACTTCCATTGTTGTCGGACCGATTTCTCCACTTTTTCCGCCGTCAATTTTACTAAATTTGACTTGCAATGGGCAAAGGCGGTGGTTGCGTCCCCAGCAAGAAAAGACCTCCAGCGGTTGACTCCGGCAATGCTCCGGTCACCGTCGGTTCTCCCACCAATGTTGCTGCAGAACCTCAAACGAGAGATGATGAAGTTCCGGTTGTTGCAGTGGCGAAGCTGAGGATACTGATAGTGTTCTACTCGATGTACGGTCATGTGGAAACACTGGCGCGAAGGATGAAGAAGGGAGTCGACGGCGTTGACGGCGTGGAGGCGGTGCTGTACCGTGTGCCGGAGACGTTGCCGGAGGATGTTCTGGCGCAGATGCGGGCGCCGGTGAAGGATGATGAGATTGGGGAGATTCAGTCGGTTGATGAGCTGGAAAGTGCAGATGGATTGTTGTTTGGTTTTCCGACGAGGTATGGGGCTATGGCCGCACAGATGAAGGCGTTTTTTGATTCCACAGGGCAGTTGTGGAGGGAACAGAAGCTCGCCGGAAAACCGGCCGGATTCTTCGTGAGTACTGGGACTCAGGGCGGAGGACAAGAGACTACAGCGTAAGTTCACGGCTCTTGATTGCAGTTGAAATGTGGTTCATGAGTTTGTTTAGTTAGGGTGATTATGCTATCAAATGAATGTTAGGGTTTGGAAGTGAATCAAATTGAGGAAATGATGTGGATGCTAAAGTTGTGATGAGCCCCCTGCATATACTGTAGATATTTTAGGATTATCATTTGAATGTTGAATGTTTTGATTGGCTTTTCAACTGGGTTAGTTGGTTTTATTGCCATGGTGTTGATACTTAAGATGGTTCTTGCGGATAGGATAATCAAATGTAGATACATTTACGTGCTTAAACCTAGGGTGAGTTAGGATGTTCGCAGTTTTGCTAATATAATCATTTTGGCCCTAAATAATTAGAAATCAGAATTCATCATCATAATCACATTCTGTCAAACACTTTGGATGTGAATCTAAACACCGTGTGTAGTTACTGCGAAGTGTGCATATGTTTAGGACCTTAGATGGTTTATTCACTTTGTTTAGAAGGCTATTATAAGCGGTAGTAGCTTAACCGCAATCACTATGGCTGAAGTTTATTATTATTATGAAATATCAAACGTGCTGGACGTTGGAATATGCATTCACACACACAAACAGACTCACGCATTTGCCAAAAGAACTCCAGTGGTCAAGACTCAAGTGATTTAAAAAATATTACGAATTTACGATAGTCAAATAAGTAACAATAAATAGCATAGCAGATGAAACATCTGCTTAGAACGTCCATCAGAATTATCAAGCATGCTATTATGAAAAATAGTTTCTTACTATATTCCCGAGAATTTTGTTTTCCTGGTGTTTGTGTACTTTAAGTGAGTAGTATTCATTCGTTTTGAATAGACGTGGCAAGATAGGCGGGTGGGATAACAGGTATGTTAGGTAAAAGTAGTCGTAGCCGACAAGTGTAAATTATTATAAAGGACACACATGGGAGACCCAAGTGGTAATCTCATTGAAGAAATTGTAATATTGTAAAAGGGTAGTTTTAGCTTTGTTACTGGCTACGACTTGTTTTAAAAGCTATTAAAAGTATCTTATCTTTTGTGGATTTAGCTTATCTTTTAAAAGGTAAATCTTTTGTGGATTTATTAGAAGTAGCTTATCTTTTGTGGATTTATTTTACTGAATAATTATATAATTTCAGTGTGAACTTATCTTTGCCTAAAGAAAAGCTGAAGCTCTTAAAATGGCATGCGAAATCTACCAAATGAGTCAATGCAGGTTTTGGTTGACCCATAAACACTTTTTATCCATCTTTTAGAACTTTCTAATTGTTTTCACAAGAACTATATTATTAGAATAATAATCTAAGTCTATGACTAGAGTGATTTTAGAGGCTCTATGTGTTAGAAGCATATTGTTGGCGATTTTCAACATGCTAAACCCAGTTATCTTTACCTTCCACTCTAAGTTTAATATATGAAATGCAATTATTCTAAATGTGAGATAGGTTTCCTTAAGTCTAATAAAACTGGTTAAAAATTATGAATAATATACAACTGTTTCTCTGTGCTTTTGAGTTATGACATATGATCTGACATGTGTACTTAAATTTTTGATATATCTCAAAGACTCAGACCATAGATTATACATTTGATATCATATTTGAAGAACCCATTTGTCTCATCTGACCCTTTATTCCTTTTTTCGGTTTGTGCACAAAGTTGGACAGCAATCACACAATTAGCTCACCATGGAATGCTATTTGTTCCAATTGGATACACATTTGGGGCTAATATGTTCAAAATGGACTCGATTCGAGGTGGTACACCTTATGGTGCTGGTGTGTTTGCTGGTGATGGGACCCGTGATCCATCTGAAACCGAATTAGCACTCGCTGAACACCAAGGCAAGTACATGGCTGGTGTGGTTAAGAAGCTTGCACAAGTTTGATCATTTTCAGTTCATGATCTTTATCAATTCATATACAGTCTGTGGTCTTGAATTTGATTTCTGTTTTGTGATTACTCATGTTCATTCTTCTATTGTTTGCGTAAAATGCTGTACATTTGTCGTATATTTGGGTTGTTGTTAGTTACACAATTATAAAAAAAGTGTGTTCATGGTGGATGTGTTGTTTCTGTGTATGCATTGCATCTAGTTTTGTTCTTTAAGTTCAAAATCAGGGCTGTATGCGCTAAAGCTGCTCTTTACACTGTTGATGAAATTTGTGATAATTCAGGTGAACTGACCTAGTTATGGGTTATGATATTGGAAAGGTACAATCTCTAAACCATAATTTGCCAACTTTTGTTGGTGTTTTTGTTTCACTTTTAGATTATGTTATTATGTCATTGTCAAACTTATAGACCTATTTAAAAAGGGATGTGCTAAATGCACCTTACTACCTCTGACTTTTCTTCTAATAACATAAAATCAAAGAATCATTTTTTCTTTTAATGTGAAAAGTGGATTTTATTAATTTGACAACATGAATAAATATGCAACAACCTATTAAAAGGTGCTTTAGCACAACCCTTTAGAAAGAAAAAAAATGTGTCTTTTGTGTCATATAATAACATATAAACTAATTTTTGGTATGTTAAGTTCTTAAGCTTGTTAAGACTATATGACCAAGTTATTAAAGCTAAATTTGACATACTAAAGTTGTTAAACTCATCCAAACTTGTGAAACAAATTAAAATAGTGACTAAACTTGTGAAAGAAACTAAAAATAGTGACATGTTACCGCTCATTTGGTGAAAAATAGGATATATAAATATTTAATATATTGGATGTCACTTTGTCAAATTCTGATCATTTTAAGTTAATTTTGAACAACAAACCTAAATTTTTAGGATAATTATTAAATACACTACAACATGTAATTTACATAAATCTCTTACTTTTTAGTTGTAAGACATAGTCCAAACTATTCTTTTCAAATGATGATAACTTATTATTTCAATTAATTTTATTAAATACACGCATAAGTCTGGACTTTAATATATAAAAAAGCTAGGTATAGTGTAAATTGAGATTCTAACATGATACGAACTAGTAAGGAACCCGCGCGATGCGGCGGCGACGACATCGACATATTTCACAATGCGATATTTTTTTTAGAATACATACGTGGCTTCTATTGTATAGAAACATCATATTGAAATCAACAATAAACAGACTAATAATGTCATGGGAATTGCAGGTTTCAACATACATGTACAAACGTCATAGAACAAACCACACAATTATTCTGTTTACCCAAAACTAACTAAACAGACCAAAAGATATGAACACAACACCAAGCAATAATGAAGAAAGACCAACTGAATAATGACTTGAAAACACAAACACCCCTTAAATAAATTTTTTCCATATGACCTGTTTAAGATAAAATGATGACTACAAAACTATGCCTATTTTTGGACAGTTTTGATATCACATTTTAGTTTACAGGCAATCGGCTCAAACAACTAACAGCTTATCCTACATATATAACGGATTAATACATTTTACTTCTATACAATGATACTTGCCTTGGCTTTTTGGACTGCTCTTCCCTAGATTCACCATTCATCTCTACGGTTGATATCATTATTTCTGCATACCAAGATATCAAAAGTATTCAAATATAAATCTAAAGTCACACATTTCAGTAACTGATTTCCATAACAAACATAACTCACTCTTTTAACAGCGAAGCCATTGTTCTTCAGGATTTCAGCCACAGTGACAACAGTTGCAGTTGCTGCAACAGAAATCAATTACATATCAGCAAACACAACCATATTTAAATGCTAACTATATTCGCAACAGGGGATCATAAAGCAAATCTGCAAACTAAAGATTCCAAATTGCTTGCATATTCTTCCATTACCTCAAGAATCTGAAAGTTTTGATTCCCAAAATATGAAAAATGTATGAACCCATAACAATTTGAATGCCAAAATATGAAACTTTGCTTGCAACATCCCATACAAACATATAATTTTCAAAAAGGAAAACCAATAAAAGTGTAATTAATGAAGATAGAAAAGACCATACTCATTCCAAGAGCTGAAAGCTCAACTTCATTGTGCTGCTGCATATACCTCTGCAGATTGAAACAAAATATACAAAAATAAAACAATGACATCATAGAAAGCATACATACATACATATGATAAATACCCTAAATTACTCACATCATTAACCGGGCCAAAGTTGCTAAATAATATAAAGACATAAGTCATAAATCCCGTTCAAATATCCCTTTATGGTTTTCAATGTAACAATGTAAAAAAAATCCATGAAAGTTAGGTCTCTAACAGGTCAAGCACTTTTAGAAGGTCAAACAGATCGAAAGTCCCGTAAAGTGTATTTTTAATGCATAAAACCTTCATAATATTTTTAATTTCAAAAGATAGATTGTTATGGAATATTATCTTTTTTCTAATAATTAATACTTGTCAATGTTAGGACCGTGTACGTACGGAGTACTAACCGATTCTTCGTTGTACCAGATCAAATAGTGCGGAATCCTATTTGATTGGCGATCCAATCAGTGAGAACGAAATCAGGATCAATCCTAACGATTAGAAAACGTTATAATTGAATCGGAATGATCTGAAACGCTCTATGAAGTTGGAATGGTCGAACAGCAGGTTCTGGGTCGATTAGGGTTTCTAATATTCGAAGTGTTACGTTTTTCCACGAATTAAGTGGTATTTATAGGTTACAGATCTCGTTCGTGCGACTGAGCCTTGCGACTGGCTCAGTCGTGCGATTGAGTAATACGATTGATTCATTCGAACGCTTGAGTCAGTCTTATGACTCAACCGGGCGATTGACTCAATCTCCTAGTTCAACCGTGCGATTGAACCATTCGCATGGTTCAGTCGTGCGACTGAAAAAGATTCTTAGTCAAACACATTCTTGAACCTTTAACGATTCAGAACTGTGTCTCACAACTGTAAACCTATATAACATGTCATATTATGCGTGTAACAACTAATAATATAATTAGATATACATTATATAATCAACAACCATAGAAAGAAGAGATTCTCATTCAATTGATTGAACATTACATATGCGTTACAAGATAGAAGTCTATTACATTTGAGCTCACTAGACTAGAACTGGGGACATGTGTACCAACAAACTCCCCCTTGGACCTAGTTCTATCTAGACCTTTACTTCTTTCTTGAACTCTTCAAACCTTTTTAATCTCTCTTCTTTGGAAACCCCCGCATGGATATTTAGCGCAAAGCATAAACGTATTATGTGCTGAAACTGTAGAGCTTGCACAATATCCTGCGTATCGAAAAACAGTGGCCACTTGTACAGCGTATACACATCAGACGCTGACAAGTTGATAAGCCACATGGGGTCGAACACCCTTATAGCTTCCATTGACCCGTCCCTTTCCAAAACAATGACTGCCTCACTCGAGCGCCAGTCATAGTACCACCACTTAAAGTGTGGGGTAAAGTCCTGTGGCATCTCCCTCAGTGGAATTCTGGACATTGTGCGCGGAGGTCGCCACTTCAGGACTATCTTAGGCTGACCAGTGATGGGACTTACCTCAGACCTTTGAGGTACCTCGTAGCCTGCTGAGGTTTGAAGTTTACCCATCTGGTCCTATACTCCTTCTTCAATGCAGCCTCAAACCAGCCAGACATCTTCTTCGGATCAGCATAAAGAAGCTTTAGGCGTGCCAACTGGTTGAGTTCAAAACCTGGGAGAGTCTTCAGATCATGAGGGAATCTAAAGTACTCGATTCCCCTCTCCCTCTTCACTGCATATACTCCGAGGTCATCAAAATGAGCCCAAGCTATAATTTCCCTGACACCTTCATATTCTTCTTTACTTTGTATAACTTGGTGTAGGTACTCTGAGCTGCTGTAGTACGTTGTGCTCGGACCTCGGCGAAGCAAGCCGCCCATTCAGCCTTTCGAATGTCAACTTCGGCGTCCGTGGCTTGAGCTTGGCTTGTTGAGGCTTCAGCTCCCTTTTCTTTGTCATGGAGTTTATCCAGAATATCACTATCAAGGTTGTTCACCAGATCAGGAAACGCGTTTCCCTCTTGATCAGTGTATTCTGGATAATGCTGATCTGTGATGTCTTCAATTTCAATTTCTTCAACATCTTGAAGCTCGTCATCATCAGCATCCTCAAAACTGGAGCATCTTTCACGATTTCGTCTGGATTCAGACGAAACATTCAGCCAGTTGCTCATCAGTGAGGTCGTGAATAATTTCTCCTTCTTCAGGAGTATAACTCACAGACCTTCTGACGATCCCCTGCAGATCAAGAATCATTGTTAGTTGAGACTTGACCTGTTGGAGGGGAGCAACATCATGTTCGTCTCTCTGAAAGTTAGGATCTGTTTGATTTAAACATGCAACATAATACTTGTTAGTAAATAATCAAACACAATCATTAACATAAGATATAAACATTCATTAAATAAATGTAACAAAATTTCAAATACAAAAGTCTGTTAACTACATAAACATGACTAACTAAACAGTACTTTTGTCTTGAATTTCCGGAGTTTCTTCAGTTGGAGCAGACGAAGAGGGTCCTTGATCATGTCGGCGTTTAGAACGCCTTTCGCCTGCTACATTATCACTTTGATCTCCGGCAGTTTCTCCTCCTTTACCTTCATCATCTTCCTCTTCTCATCACCATCATTACTCTCATCACTACCATCATCATCATCATCATCATCGTCATCATCCTCATCATCTTCATCATCATCGTCCTCATCCTCACCATCATCATCATCATCATCATCATCATCACCATCACCTTCTCCAATCTTGAGGGGCTCACTCTGAGTGCCTTTCAGTTTTAGTACTAGAGTCTTATGAGCCGCCTCTAGCTTTCCCATCCTCTCATCAGTCTCAGCCTCGTGTTGTAACAAGCCTGTGATCTGATCGGTCTGCGAAGTGATCACTTGGGCTTGTGAGGATGTTAACTCCCTCAATCTTTCAATCTCAGCTGTCTGTGATGAACTTTGCTCTTGCAGCTGGAGGATCTGAGCGGTCTTAGCCTTATCAGAGGCTAGCAGTTGGAGCACCATGCTGTTTAGAGCAGCAAGTTGCTCACCACCAAGACAGGTGGTAGAACTGAGCTAGAAGAGGCAAATGAGGGTTGGGTTTGGTGAGTGGTGGTTGTAGTGGTGGCTGTGGTGTAGATGGGAGGAGATGGGATGGCTGTAGTGGGTTGTACAGTGGTGGTGGTGGGGAAAGACATGGAAGTATGAAGTGGAGGTATAGTGGTGGTGGTGGTTGTTTGGGGTGTTTGGGATGCGGTGTATTGGGTGGTTTGTGTGGTTTGGTGATTTGGCTAGGTGTGGTGGAAGTGGTAGGTGCAGAGGAGGTAGTGATAAGCGTGATCCTCCTGCGCTTGGTCTTCATCCCATGAGGGCGAGCCATATGTTTCCTCCGACTCCCCTTTGACCCGGAGGCTCCCCCTTGGCTGCTGGGAGAGGCTGGGGTGTATGATGGGTCTGCTACAGAGCTCCCAGACTCTCCTGAGCGTCCACCAACCGCCCGTAAACCTTCCTCGGTTGCCACTACCCGACTTCCCACAGTCCGGGTTAGTGGTACCTCATCTGAATCCTCCTCCTCCTGCATGAAGTCAGGGTGGATTGGAGCTGGCTCAGGTCTTCCTTGACCATCTCCTCCCTGATCCGTTCCGTTGTCATCATCATCGGAGTCATCGGAGGGTAGAGCCACCTGCTCTACATCAGAATCACTATCTTCATGACGCCACTTTTTCTTAGCTGGCGCCACATACTCCTCACGGGCCAGATGCCCAAACAAACGTCTTACCGGGGGCTTGACCTGCTTTCCCCGGTATACTTTCATCCTGCCTAAGGTGGTATCATCCATCACCTCAAGCATAACTGCATCCTCCTTCTGCTTTGGTAACATAGGTAGCTTCTGGTCAAAGATCATTTGCAAGAAGCGAGGATACATGCAGAAGCCTTCTCTTCCCTTAACTTCTATGTTCTCCACTAGGTAAGTGAAGATCATCCTGGAGAAGCTGAACGGGTGGTTCAGCACTAATGCAACGTAGGCATTCTGCATTTGCTCAGAGAGCTCGTCGAAGCCTCCTTTTCGTGAGGCAATACACCTTAGCAAGACGTGGGCTAGGTATTTGAACTGGGGCAGAGATTGCTCTTGTTGAGCATCCCTGAGTTTATGTCCCCAGTATACTTAGCCCTCAGGAAGCACCCTCTGACTGTCATCGGATGTAAACGAATAGGACAGTCACCATCATCTCCTAACTCTAGGACTGTCCTTAAGTCCTCCTCTGTTATCTCTATAGCGTGCCCAAGAACAGTGCTCCTAATAGTATAGGGCTCCCTGGATCTGTCGACCACAGCGTGTTCCCAAAACGACTGCTGCATCGACCTGTATGGTGTACACTGTGCTGAGATTGCTCTGTATATCCTCGATCTTCTCAGAAATGTGATAATGCCAGAAAAGTCAGCGGCATTCCTAGAGGTCAAGTCCAAATGAGCACAAATGTTGTGCTTCGTGCTCATAACCCATCGACTCGCCATCTGTCACACAATGTAAGTTTACGTTAGTACACGCAGAAGAGAGTAAACAAAATCAATGAGTTTCCCACTTTGGTTAGTCAGGCGACTGAGCAACCGAATGAACATAGCCGTGCGACTGAGTGGAACGAATGAGTCTTTAAAGGTGAATTTATTCATACGGGCGACTAAGTTAAGCGAATGAGCATAGTCGTGCGTTTGAATCATTCGTCCAACTCAGTCGGGCGACTGAGACTAATCGTCTTCTCAGTCGGGCGATTGGAGTTCATCAGCGTGTCCAGTCGCATACTCGACAGTTTGTCCATTCAAATTCGTGTTTTGAGCTATACTTGAAGTTAAACGTCGAAATTAGGCTCATTACACTCGGAAACTACCGATAAATCATGTTCTAACTTTTATTTGAACGTTTAATCTAGTTTGGACAGCCTATTTGTTCATCATGTGTTCGGTTACTGTTTGGTCTGAATTCGAGAGGTTTTGGACATCATTTATCAGTTTTATCGATGAAACACTTCGAGTAGTACCTGTATAATCACCAATGAGTGTTAGAACACGTAAAACAAAAGCAAATATGGATCAAATGAAATTTTGACAGCGGTTCCTTAGGTCGGGCGAATAGAGGGGGGCGATTTGGGAGAGTGAACGACTGATTCTGATTTGGTCTGTTTTTATACTAGGGCAAAATCCAGTCGGGCGACTGAGTCTAGTCGCCTTGGTTAGTCGGCCGACTGAGTCTAGTCGTCTTGGATAGACGGACGACTGAGTCTCAGTCGTGCAATCTACCCAATCGTTCATCTCCAATCGGGCGATTGAAGTTCATCCAAACGACAATTTCAGTCGGTCACCTCCAATCGTTCGATGTGATTCATTCGCACACCTCATTCGCACGTTTGACCTAGTCGGGCACATTCAACCGGCCGATTGGGTTCATTCGCATGGTCCAATCTTACGGTTGTATTCAATCGTACACCCCATTCGTCCGACTGGGTCATATCAGATTCAGTCGAGCGATTGGGCTATCCTTGTGCCATTTTTGTCAAGATATGAACCAACACTTAGTTTATTTACCAATTGATAAAACATTATGTGCAATTGATCACCTCAGACATGATCCATTTAACCACCCGATCACCTCAAACGTGATCCATTTATCCACCCGATCACCTCAGACGTGATCCATTTATCCACCCGATCACCTCAGACGTGATCCTTTTAACCTTTCAGAACCAATCAGTTTAGACAAACATTAAGCTCATTCAGTGACATTTAGCAGATAACAGTATACACAGTCCGACATGACACATTATACTAAGACTAAACAAATCTTAACCTATGAATGAAAGACATATTTTTGTTTGATTTTGTTAGGGCAGGCTTGTATAGCTTATTAGCATTAACATTTTATCCGGAATGGACTCTCGTGGAATCAGACAGGCATATACACCATCACTTGGAACATTCAGTGCTTATTACACTTTGCATGATACGATTGCACAGTTTTTCACTTATCGAAGACTTCTAAGATCTAACTGGGAATCATGTTTGAACTAATATGTAATTTTTATTGATTTTGAACATCAGGCGATGCAGCCACGACGATTGTCAGTATGTTTGTCCACTTAAATCCATACACAGACGTTTGACACACATCAGCGATTAATTAGATGAATTAGGTCAAACCGTATTTGTGTATTCCACGGTATATGGTAATCAATCGTCCTCAGGAGATTTTTGAGCGGTCTTGGACTTAGAAGATTTGGTTCTAAAAATTGTCAAAGAGATGCCAAGCCTCAGGTCAGTGCCATCGCACAGCAGAGAGGCGCAAACAACAATGAATTCTTAGAACGAA
Organism: Flaveria linearis; assembly: GCA_024085815.1. Lineage (NCBI taxonomy): Eukaryota > Viridiplantae > Streptophyta > Magnoliopsida > Asterales > Asteraceae > Flaveria > Flaveria linearis. The sequence continues at coordinate 33,201 of JABSNV010000829.1, forward strand.
TAGGTTATGCTTAGCCTCAGGTCAGTGCCATCGCACAGCAGAGAGGCGCAATACCTATTTATCTTCTTAGAGCAGCATATTTGCATATACATTATTTTAATGACATTTGTCATCTTTTGCTCTGTTTTGCAGGTCTTTGCTCACATTTGTGGCATTAGTTTGCTCCTCACCCCTTATTGGACATTGATTGATTGTGCAGACCAGGGATACCATGAGAACACACAACTGGTTGAGTAAATTTAGTTTAAGCCAGTTCACTGATGATGTCTAATGGTCTATTGTGTTGAATCTACTGACACATCGTATTGTGTACTTACACAACCCTAGATCTACTTTCTCCAAGTGATTACAATACCAGTCAAAACTTCTATCATATTCCCATTTTGTTAGACTTAGACTTCTCTGATTTATGATTTTTATTTTGAAACTGAAAACCAATTTGATGTTCCAAGTAACTCGGTGCCTGTGTGCTATCACTTTCCAGTTTTATCGAGTCGCATTTCCAGTTTATTTGTCTGTGCCTTTTCAGCTTAACTTACCTCCCCCCCCCCTTTTTTTTTTTTTTTTAAGTAAATGCATACTGAAATAAATCTCCCCCTAAAATGCTAAAACAAAAAATCTTTTTGTGTTTTTGGATTTTATACGACAAGGGAATTAAAAAAATAAAATAAAATGAAGGAAAAAGAAAATAAACAAATAAACACTAGTCGGACTATGTATCTGCTTCTTCAGCAATCACATCACTTTTCTTTTTAACGCCGTTGACCTCTAGCAGATATAAAAATCTTGGTTTATCAAAAGGCTTGGTGTAAAGGTCAGCGCGCTGAAAATCCGTGTTAATTTTAATCACATCAATTAATTGTTTTTCATAGCAATCGCGTATGAAATGATATTTAATCCCGATGTGTTTTGTTTTTGGGTGTTGAACAGGATTTTTAGTGACAGCTATGGCAGCAGAATTATCAACATAAATAGGAGTGTTAGAAAATTTCAAACCGTAGTCTCGCATTTGCTGTTGAATCCAGATGATCTGAGAGCAGCAACTTGCAGCAGCAACATATTCAGCTTCACAGGTTGATAGAGCAACCGAGGTCTGCTTCTTGCATTGCCACGTGACTAACCGTCTTCCAAAGAACTGACACCCTGCTGATGTAGACTTGAAATTCATCTTGCAGCCACCATAGTCTGAATCGCTGTATGCGGTAAGCTCGAAGTCATCATCATGAGGATACCACAATCCCAGTGTTGGAGTACCCTTCAGATAACGAAAAATCCTTTTCACCCCAATCAAGTGATTCACTTTTGGCTTCGCTTGATATCTAGAACATAAACATGTTGCATACATGATATCTGGACGCGAGGCAGTGAGATACATGAGAGATCCGATCATCCCACGATACATAGTGGCATCCACCAAATCCCCATTCTCATCAGGAGCCACATCATGATTTGTGGCGAGAGGGGTACCGGCAGCAGACGCATTTTCCATGTCAAATCGACTGAGAATATCGCCGACATATTTGGACTGATGTAAGAAAATGCCGGTAGGTGTTTGGTCCACCTGTAATCCTAGGAAGAACTTCATTTCTCCCATTGCACTCATTTCAAACTCCGCTTTCATCACAGATTCGAACTCTTTGCACAAAGCTTCATTTCTAGATCCAAAGATGATGTCATCCACATATCTGCACCAAAAGCAAGTCACCATCCTTTTCTTTGATGAATAATGTACAGTCAATTACACCCCTGCGAAAACCATGTTTCAACAAATGGGTGGAGAGCTTTTCATACCAAGCTCGAGGAGCCTGATGTAGCCCGTACAGAGCCTTGTCTAACTTGTAGACTCTGTCCCGATGATACGGATCTTCGAATCCTTCGGGTTGACTGACATATACTTCTTCACGGATTTCCCCATGCAAGAATGCACTCTTAACATCTAGTTGATAAACTTTGATCTTCATGTAAGAGGCGTAGGCTAGAAAGATACGTATAGCTTCCATTCTAGCTACGGGAGCAAAGACTTCATTGTAGTCGATTCCTTCGACTTGCCTGAAGCCTTGAACAACCAACCGTGCCTTGTTTCTGATAACAACACCCTGGTCATCCTTCTTGCACTTTAGTACCCATTTGGTACCAATTACCTTGACTCCTTTTGGCCTGTCAACTAGAGTCCAGACTCCTAGTTTCTTGAACTGAAGTAGCTCTTCTTGCATGGCATTGACCCAGGCCTCATCTTTCAGGGCGTCACAGACATATTTAGGCTCGATTTGTGAAACAAAACATGAGAAAGCCCCGTCATTGACATAACCCTTTTCCATGACTGCCGCATAATCAGCAGAGTACAGCTGATTTCGTGTTTGCACACCGGATTGAATGTCCCCAATGATAGACGAGGGGGGATGATTCACACTGATCCTAGTCACTGGTGTGGTAGAACCACAACCTCAGAATCCAGATTGGTGACTGCTGGTTCAGTGTCCGGATTTCCTGCAGCTGGTTCCGCAGCTGTTGACTCACTGTGTTGATTAGCTGTATGCTCAGGGTTAGAAGCAGGTGCTTCTTCATCACCTGATGAATCATCACTCTCATCATGAGCAGAAGTCGAAGAGCTTGAGGCACCATCAGTAGGTGTGATGTTGCTTGAATCCAGATTCGGTGAGATAAGAACATCATACATCATCTGGGTAGCAACGTCATCCTCTGAATCAAACTGTGGAAGATTAAAGGATTTGAAAAAGCCATCATAATCGAAGAATGATGATGGACCTTTTCCAGCGGAGGTGTGATGTCGGGAGGTGTGATGTATCTCTGAACATCCACATTGCACCACACCTCTACCTGACCCGTCGAGTTATTGTAAACTCGCTTGTCTGGGATGCTGTATCCTAAGAATATTCCTTGATCAGCTTTCTCGCTGAACTTGCCATCCTGAGTCTTCTTCAGCAATGTACATGGAGCTCCAAATGGTTCCAGATACTCCAAATTTGGCTTTCTCTTCTGAAGTAGCTCGTAACAAGTCTTGCCATGCCTTTTGACTACTAACACACGATTAAGTGTGTAGCAGGCATTTGCAACTGCCTCATTCCAGAACTGAACTGGGAGCTTTGAATCAGCTAACATGGTTCGCGCAGTCTCAATTAAGCTCCGATTCTTTCGTTCTGCAACTCCATTCATCTGTGGTGTGTATGCGGAAGTGAACTGATGAACAATTCCCTTTTCCTTGCAGAAAGCATCCATCCACTGATTTTTGAACTCTGTGCCATTGTCAGAACGGATCTTCCTCACCTTCAGCTTGTAGAGTGACTCCAAAGTCGTGACGAGCACCTTGAATGATTCAAACGTTTCTGATTTAGCTTTCAGAAACATCACCCAGGTGAATCTTGAGTAGTCATCTGTGACTACAAAGCAGTACCAGTCCCCTGCTATACTCTTTGTGTTGACTGGACCAAACAGATCCATGTGTAGCAACTCTAGGGGCATCTCAATTGAGTTGACGTGCTTGGTCTTGTGAGATTTCCTGGTCTGCTTTCCCTTCTTGCATGAGACACAAAAATCAGGAAGTTGGAAGTTCTTGACTGTAACTCCCTCAACAAGGTTGTTGTGAATCAGATGATTCATCTTCCTTTGATTTATGTGTCCCATCCTTCTATGCCATGAGATGGAGTCCTTCTCTGTCGCTTTTGAGAGGAAACATTGAGCTGTAGATTCAGAGGTAGAAGCATTAGACATATCCAAGACATATAGATCATTGTACCTGGATGCAGACATCAAAACCTGCTTCTCTGGAATTTCCATCTCCTTTTTCAATATGTAACATTTTCGGTTGTCAAACATAACTTTGAAGCCCTTGTCACATATCTGAGACACTGAAAGTAAATTGTTTTCTAGTTGTTGAACAAAATTTACTTTATCAAACTTTACCTTCTCATTACCTACTTCGCCTTGAGCAGTAATGTATCCTCCTTTGTTCCCAGCAAAGGAAACATGTCCCCCTTTAATTTGTTTGACATTAAAAGAAGAGACTTGTTTCCTGTCATGTGCCTGGAAGCTCCGCTATCCACAATCCATGTATTTGTTGAAGCACTGTAGCGGACAACCTGCACATAATTGAAAACAATCAGTTAAGGAGGGGGACCCAAGCCTTGACTGGCTTGGGTTTCCCAGAGGAATCAACCATCATGAATTCGACCCACTGTCCTTTATCAGTGGGTGGAATCTCAACTTTCAGATTGTCCTGGCTTTCAGACTCACCAGATGTCTTGGCTTTCCATAAACCATCCCTGTGAAAGGATTGTTTATGATAAACTTTAGACTGATTAACAGTTTGAGCATATAGTTTAGATTCAGAAACAGATTTTTTCGCTGGAGTCACAGACCTGTCGGGGACTTGTCTGTTTTGCCTTTGACGTGGTGGGGACGAAAACGACTTAGAAGGTGTTTTATGCCTAATGGGTGTTTTCGATCTAACCGGGGTCTTAGAACGTTGTTTTGAATCACTTTGACTTTGTCGTTTAGCTCAACTTTAATTCTTGGTGTCTGATAGCGTGGACAATTAGTTGAAATATGACCTCGCTGACCACAAGTATAGCAGGATCTCCATTCATCAGGACTAGGAGATCTCTTGTGGGGCGGTGAATAAACCTCAGGAATGGGTCTTTTGGTCTCAGTCTTTGAATATTTACCCTCTTTAACAAATTTAACTTGTTTAATATTTGGATTAATTTGTCTTTGAGGCTGAATATTATCCCTTTTACCTGGTTTAGCTTGAGTGGATTTAGATATCTTGGTTTGTGTAATATTTGACTTTGATTCCGAACCAAGAGTTGTTTGGACATTTGTTTCCACCCGTTTCTCAACATTGACCTTGCTTGATGTTGAAGTTTTCTGATCATCATCCGGAGAAGCAGACTTAACTGCTGTGTCCGGATCACTAACCAAAGGAGTTGTCACCACATGATCCTTAATTTGATTGTTATTAATTGGACGTTGTTTTGTGTTCAAAAGGATTTCATGTGGTGGTGGAACTACCTTGTAACCCAATCCCTCCCCATTGTTGCGTTCTTTAACCAAGTTTTTCAAAATGTGCGAGGAACTCGCTAAACTATGTAGTTTTTGTTGCAATGACTCATTTTCTACCTGTAAGACCGCTTTGTCCTTTTTAGTCTCTTCAATGGTCTTTAAGTAGTATTTAATGTCATTTTCTTGGTTAAAGACAACAACTTCAGTTCCTTAGTTGTTTCTGCAACGCATCTAACTTCTCTTTATAACTGCTCTCATTTTGTTTTAAGACACGATTAGCTTCTGAGCACAGTTTTAAGTCATTTACTAAGTTGTCATTGTGTTCTAACAACCTAGCAAATTTTAGATCAATGCTTTCTCTAAATTTATCACATTCGACACAAACATGTTCATCAAATAATTCATCTTTAGATTTTACCTGTGTAGATGTCGACGTGTCAGCCATGAAAGCATTCTGAGACGTAGATTGAGCTTCAGATTCTGAATTCAACTCATTCTGGACGATTTCATCAACAACATCAAACGTCTCTTCCAAATCAGCAGTATCGACTTCAGCTGAGCTTTCCCCTTCACTTGCAGAGTCTTCTTTCAAGTCTTCCACGGATGCTATGTTAGCTTCATCAGACAAGAATCGAAAGGACCAGTCTTGTCCTTCATCTCCTTGTGCTACCATAGCTTTAGAATCACTTCCAGTGGACGCTGGTTTCTTGTCTCTATCTTGCCTGATGAACGAGGAAAATGGATTCCCGTTCCCAGTCTTCTTAGGCTTTGAACACTCCCTTTTAAAGTGGCCCTTTTCTCCACAATTGAAGCACGTGACTTTAGACTTGTCAAAACCAAAGGTTGTATCTTTAGTAGCCACGAGATTCTGCCCTGTTTTCTTCACAAATTTCTTGGCTCTTCGGACAGCGCTTGCAAGAGCCCACATGATGTCCATTCTTTCCAGCTCATTCTCATCTACTTGCTCATAATCTTCATCAGCAAGGTGGCAATTACCAATCTTGCCCGCCACCAAACCATCATAAGAATGCACAACAGCAGCCAGAAGATCCATGTGCTCTTTAGCAACCTCCACTGTTACCTTTCCCAGATTTTCTGTTGTCAACTTTGCAGACTGAGTAACAATAGGGCTTTGACTAGCTCCAGATGCACCAAGAGACTCATTTGCAGATGATGAGCCTTGTTCAGCAGTTGAAGATGCATTGGACACGAAGGCTGTTTGTAGAGGTGCACCAGAAGACTTTGCCGCAGGGGTGGAAGTAGAAGGAACATTGTAGAGAGAGGGGTCTTGAGCATAAGAACCCTTCTTAGCCTTGTATTTTTGTCGCACTTCCTCCTCTCTCAGTTTTAGAATAAAATCATTGATATCCAGGGTTTCTAAAACTGAGTTGTATCGCAGAGTAGAAATGAATGAATCCCATTTTGCAGGTAGACCATCTGCCAAGCTTAAAACCTTGTCTTCCATTGACGTCTTAACACCATGAGTGTGAAGTTCACTCATCAGATGGTAAAACCGATCGATGATTTCATCCAAGCTTTCATTCCCTATTGCCGAGAAATTATCAAACTCCTTCTTCAACACTTTACCTTTCAGTGCCTTTAAGTTTGAATTTCCATCATACCTCTTTTCAAGAACTTCCATCAGTTTTTTACTTTGTTTGTGTTCTGAGTATTGATGAAAAATAGGCTTGGGAATGGACTGAGTCAAAATAGCATAGGCCTTCTTCTCTGCATTGTAAGCAACCTTCTGTGTATCGGTGAGTCCACTCAAAGTCAAAGGAACACCATCAGCCCCCACGGATATTTTATAGCCAACCTCAATAGAGTTCCATAAGTTAGTATCTACGCCATTAAGATAGATCTCAAAACGTTGTCTCCACTGTGGAAAATCCTCTATTGTCAATAGTTTAGGTGGCTTGTTATGGTTCCCTATCTCATTCTCCAGTAACAACAAATTCTGAATTCTCGAATCCTTTCCAGCTGACATGGCATAATTTTCTGAGTCCATCCTTGAATTAATTTAACTTGAGAATTAAACTGCTAATGCGATTGGGCTGTATCCGATTGGACTCAATCGTACGGAAGAATCGGCCGACTGAGAGACTTAGACGACTGAACAAACCGAACGACTCAGACGTGCGACTGGAGTGGGCGATTGACTCACTCGGGCGATTGACACAGCGACTGACTCAACCGGGCGAATGGAGTGGCGACTGACTCAGACGTGCGAAAGACCTGGGCGAAAGAGTTCAGTCGTACGATTGAGATAATCGTGCGACTGGGTCGGCTGTAAACGCGATTTTTGAACACTTTTGACCTAGAACGCAAATATTTGCACCCTAGACGGCTGAAACTCGAAAAACAATGAATTTTCAGAACATGCACACGTAAAGACTCAATTTTTAGCCAAAAGAATGGATCATTTTGTGTAAAAACGTAGACTTTTTCACAAAAACGATTGAATCAACGAAGAATCAAGAGCCAAAGCTCTGATACCACTTGTTAGGACCGTATACGTACGGAGTACTAACCGATTCTTCGTTGTACCAGATCAAATAGTACGGAATCCTATTTGATTGGCGATCCAATCAGTGAGAACGAAATCAGGATCAATCCTAACGATTAGAAAACGTTATAATTGAATCGGAATGATCTGAAACGCTCTATGAAGTTGGAATGGTCGAACAGCAGGTTCTGGGTCGATTAGGGTTTCTAATATTCGAAGTGTTACGTTTTTCCACGAATTAAGTGGTATTTATAGGTTACAGATCTCGTTCGTGCGACTGAGCCTTGCGACTGGCTCAGTCGTGCGATTGAGTAATACGATTGATTCATTCGACCGCTTGAGTCAGTCTTATGACTCAACCGGGCGATTGACTCAATCTTCTAGTTCAACCGTGCGATTGAACCATTCGCATGGTTCAGTCGTGCGACTGAAAAAGATTCTTAGTCAAACACATTCTTGAACCTTTAACGATTCAGAACTGTGTCTCACAACTGTAAACCTATATAACATGTCATATTATGCGTGTAACAACTAATAATATAATTAGATATAGCATTATATAATCAACAACCATAGAAAGAAGAGATTCTCATTCAATTGATTGAACATTACATATGCGTTACAAGATAGAAGTCTATTACATTTGAGCTCACTAGACTAGAACTGGGGACATGTGTACCAACAGTCAAGCTAATCCCAACTCGCCCAAAAGTACCTATTTTGACCCATTATCCACTCACCTAACCCGCTTGACCCGCCCATTTTTTCACCTCTAGCTACAAGTTTTACCTGAAGTAGTTGGCAACATCGTCTTCGGTGAAGGTGCTTTCCGCTGGAAAAGTTAAATAAATTTGCTTTGACCCACTAACAATCGGGCCCGGACTTGGAATATTACGATCATAGCGGTTTTCTGTGTACCTTGATACATCATCAGCTAAAACTACTGAATGTTGCCCATGAGGCCTGCAACTTAAATACATCACAAAGTTTACTTAAAACTATAATAAATCACAAAAGATGAGAACTTTACAGGCTAAAGATTCAAGCAAACCTGTCATCAGCTAAAACTACTGAATGTTGCCCATGGGCATTATTTTAAGTGGGCTGATGATGTATCAAGTGGGCTGATGATGTATCAAGTGGGCATTATTTTAAGGAAAGAACTTCTCCTTCATAACCCAATCCGACCCCTTTCAAGCTCCGATCCAGAAATGGGTATGATTGACCCGAAAAAAAGTCTAACCTATTGAAGTCAAACCTAGTGTTCTTGAAATGCATAATAGTAATTTTTATTACAAGATTAGCAACAAGAAAACCAAAATCAGATTCAATTTACATAGTACATACAAGATCAAAGGCTTAAAGCTTCAAATGACTATACATCCAAAATCAAAGCTTTAAAACATATACATTCAAAATCAATCACTATATTTGTTACATTTTCTCACTATATGATAAAAAGAGTTTAATTTATACATCTAGTCAAAACAAATTTAGCATATTAGTTCTTTATCGAACTCTTGAAGGAGAATATAAAAGGGTCTTACAGCCCTCTTTTATAACAGAACTTAATTCACACTCTTGAAGAATACACATAAATACAGTTTTATCAATCACCAAAACCCTATAATAAAACAAAAAAGTAAATTATAAAAGTTAAACTTTCGAAGATGATGAAGGTCGGTTATGTACCTGCAATGTGAAACTCCGGTAGCAACATAACATCAAAAATTCACAATCTTGAAGAATACACATAAGTAATATCCTCGATGGCCTGAGCTTCACCATCTAGATCGGCTTCTCCAGGTAAGCCCATCGCATCTTTGTCATGTACATTAACATCATTAACCAAAAACATTAAAACAACAACAAAACTAAGTTAGGGTTTATAAATCAATTTAATTTGCAAATATTGTGAACCTGGTTCTTGTTTCTTGTATCAATGCTTAAAATAACAACATAACTGTAGTTAAGTTTGCCAAAGATCTTTGATATTAAAAATAAGTTAATAAATCTCAAAGCTTCTTCAAGAATTCCAGTATGATACGTTGCAGATTAATTGCAAATTTCCCTTTTGCAAAATTTCAAGCTATAGTTGCATAATTGTCCATTTTTCACCATTACAGATGTTGGTCAGTATAGATTTCAATCACAAATAAATTATAATTTTCAGTCAGTTATCACTATCGAATAATATTTTAAAATTTTCAAAAGCAACATAGTGTAAGATTATGAATTCTAACAAAACCTTTTAGATATTTAACTGGTAACAAAGAGTCTAACCTTTCTGCCATCTCCCCACAGGAGCCTTGAGGCTGTGACCAAGATAGTTTTCTCTATACTTATCAACCTTCACATCATCCCAGCTAAACTCTGCACACAGTAAACATATATTATGTTAATAAGCAGTTTATTTTATTCATATTCTACCATGTGATACTCCATATTTCACACAAGAGTTGCAAATCTGCAACTATAAATCTACAAGAATATAATGGTAACTAATAATTAGCCGAATGCCAATAAAGCCACTGCTGATAACTATGTTCCAATTACGCAGATATGCACTACTTATAGATATACATCAGAAGTAAAATAACAGCGAATAAAACATAATAAGGTGTAAACATTACAGACCACAACACAAAGTACCAAAAGGATTATGACAGTATGCCACATAGCATAAAGCAAAAGCATTCAGAACCATAAAACGCAAAGATATTAAGGCTTCATGATACAAGAACCCATCAACCACAACTATAAACCAATTAGTTGTATTAAACCAAGTCTTCAAATCACTGCATACAGGATATATGCAAGCCAATCAAAACAAAATAAAAAGGAGAGTATGAATACTACAGATGTACAACAACAAGTAACCAATCCGATATTCCAAAAATGAGACACAAACTTAATTACTCTGCACCATGTTAGCAAGATGAACATCTCAATTAAATACTTTCTCACCACTGCAACAATGGAGATTACTATATCACATATTTGACATACTTCATATCTCGATTTAATGACCTTATTTCACAAAACATGATGTAAACAATTTCGCAATAACCTTCTGTAAACTGTTGCTTACTCAAAAAAACCCAATTCCCCAAACATCCGTCCCAAATTAAGCATCTTATACATCAAATCACCTAAAGAAACAATCACCATCCAGTTTTCCAGATACAAATCTGCAAAATTTGCAGTTATAAATACACAAAGATAAGAAATATACATATATACGTGTGTTACGAATCTCAAAACCCTAGAAAGCAAAGATGAGATTTGAACTTACGATCTCGACCACCACGAACATAGAAGCTAATCACAATCTTCAACCTAGTTTGTAGTTTCCAAAAGCAATTCAAAGTACTAATTACAAAAACACAACAACGGAAAACATTCAAAATTCTAGTTACAAAAGCAAAAGTCTGAATAGAACAACAAACCAAAAAACTGCAAAATAAACGCCGCCGCATCGCCACTGTTCTCATCCAACAACCCTAGCGGCGGCGGCGGTGGTGGACCGTCGATAAACGCCACCGCCTTACCCTTCCCTGAAGTATTGTTGATACGTCGATAGGGTTTCCGAACGTGTTGTTAGCCTCTGTTGTGTGGTGTACATTGGTACGAAAGCATATGTTTGGGGTCGCCGGAACCCTAACTGCTCGATTTCTCTTCTGCTCTTGTTGTTAATCGATTCACAGGGAGAGAGAGTAAGCCAAGCGGTTTGAATTTTGAAATGGCAATCGATCGAATCTTGATGCTTTTAGTGTGTGTGTGAGGAGATTCAAAGCTTGATGAGTCGCTTTTCAGATGTGCAGAAGAAAAGAAGGTTGCAGACCTTCTTCTTTTGTACACTCCTTTTGCAGCTCTCTCTGAAAGAAAGCAAGTCAGATAGATAGAAAGCAAGTCTTCTCCTCTTGAGTTGTAACTTATGCTTTAAAAGATGTACATCTCTTAAAATTAAGAGATTTGGGTGAAAGACTTTTTTGCTTATTTCAAAAATCGTCTTGACAGCAACAATGAAATAAAATATTTCCCTCATCAGTTATCTCCTACGAAGAGAACGCCTCCTCAACTGAAATCCCACAAGCAAACAATCTGTAACGTAATAAACTTGTTCGATCTTCATCTTCTTCTTCTTCTTCACTCCACCGATCGATCGGATCATAAACCCTCACACAAACTTCAAAAGAACAACAACGATGGCGGATACTCTCACCGCTTTGAGATCTCTCATGGCTTCACACACTCCACCTCTCGATGCCCTAGTTGTTCCATCAGAAGATTATCATCAGGTCTAATCTCAAATTTCTTATCTCAATCATCATCCGTTTCTCCATTTTTCGTAATCTCAATCTACGCTAACAGTTGATTAGTTGTAATTTCAATCAGTTTCTAGTTAGAGTTGTAATTGATCGAGGTGTAAGTGCATTCGTTAATCGTTGATTTGTTTTTTGAGTTTTTTGGATCGGATGATTAGGTTGTGCGTTTTTTTTTCTGACGGTTTGTATGTTTCTGTTGGATGATGTTATGTTATAGAGTGAGTACGTATCCGCGAGGGACAAGAGGCGTGCTTTTGTTTCTGGATTCACTGGAAGTGCTGGTTAGTTCTGTTCTTTCTGTGTAAACTGTTTAGATTCAGTTTTCCTTTGGTTGCATGTTTGCATCAGAGTTTGACTTTCAAAAATATTTTTTTTTGCTGTAGTTTGGTATTGATTGTCAAGCAAGTTATTTTTCTACTGTGAAATCACATTGATTTTGAAGCTCTCAACTAGAAATATTTTATTGCTTGGAGTATTGTAACAAGCACTCAAATGTATCTGGAATTTGCATTCACTGGCTTGCAAAGTTGTGCTAACTGGTTATCAACTTAAATAGGTTTGGCACTTGTAACAAAGAATGAAGCATTGCTTTGGACTGATGGAAGATACTTCCTGCAGGCAGAACAACAACTAAGTGACCAGTGGAGGCTTATGCGTATGGGAGAAGATCCGGCTGTAGAATTATGGATATCCAATGTAAGTCTTGCAACTTCTTGGCTTCCAATGACCCCTAATGTGGTCTTTTCTTTTGAACAAAGGCAACCAAGAAATCGAAACTGTACCATCTTTTGACTAGTGAAGTGCCCATTTTTTGTATCAGAATTTACCTGAAGATTCAGCTGTTGGGATTGACTTCTGGTGCATATCAGTAGAAACTGCACAGAAATGGAAGTCTTTGTTTGCAAAAAAGCGACAAAATTTAGTTTCTACAACCAGAGACTTGGTTGATGAAGTTTGGAAGGATCAACCACAGGCTGAAATTAATCCTGTTCATGTACATCCTCTGAAATTTCTGGTCGTTCAGTTTCAGATAAGTTAAAAGATTTGCGTGAAAATTTAAAGAAGGAAAAAGCTCGTGGAATAATTATTACAACACTTGATGAGGTAAGACTATAGCTTTATAATTTACTTTCTTGTTCAACTTTGAATTGCCAACTTTCATATTTTGAGCTAAATATTTTACTTTTTCTTTATATTCCTTGCTTATAAATTAACAGGTTGTTTGGTTATTTAACGTTCGCGGAGGTGATGTGTCCTATTCTCCTGTTGTCCACGCATTTGCTGTTGTAACAACAAAATCAGCTTTCCTTTATGTGGATGAAAGAAAGTTGTCTTCAGAGGTAAGTTAGGATCTATATCTCTATATTTCCAGATTACTCAATTAAACAGAAAACAAACATACCCAATAATGTGACTAATAGGAAAGCTACTGGTAGGGTCTGGGGAGGGGGATGAGAGCAAACCTTTCCCCAATCCTAGTAGATAGAGAAGTTGCTCCCATTGAGACCTTTGGTTCAAAAAACCTTTTTTACGTGTACAATATACAATATAGTAATCCAGATAGAATGTAGGTATTAGAGTGACAACTATATATGAGTACTATTAATGATAGTAATAAACTACCGCAACTAACATCGAAAATGTTAATTTTCAACAGGTCAAATCTTATATGGAGGAAAATAATATCATAGTAAAAGATTACAGTGCAGTGAGCTCAGATGTGGCTTTGCTTGCGTCCAATCAGCTAACATCAACAAAGGAAACACAATCAAATGGTGCAACTGAATTAGAAGATAATAGCCATAAGATTTGGGTTGATCCTCGTTGTTGCTATTCTTTGTATTCTAAATTGAGCTCTGATCAGGTCCTTCTACAACAGTCACCTTTGGCCCTTCCCAAATCTCTTAAGGTGCTATAGTTGTTTATTTTGGATTATCTAAATTTAGTAAAATAAACTTTTCTTTATCCTTCTCAGTATGTATTTATTTATTTATCTATTTTTTGCGTATTATGGGGAATGGAGATTATTGATAGCTAAACATTTTGCTTTTTATTATAGAATCCTGTAGAGATGGAGGGGCTAAAAAATGCACATATTCGTGATGGTGCAGCTGTTGTGCAATACTTTGCATGGCTGGATAAGCAGGTAAGCTTTTTAGTCTCTAGTTAAATTTCATACATCATAAATCCTTTTATTTTCATTTGAATTGATCTCTGCATTTCCACAAATATGCAGATGCAGGAAATCTATGGTGCCTCAGGCTACTTCAAGGAGTCAGAAAGCCAAAATTCCAAAAAACCCTCGTATGTATCTATTTTCTAAATGTAATCATAGTTGCTTTGAATAATCTAGTATAAAATTACTATATCTTTAAAAAATACTTGCATTTTAATGTTTTTAATGCAAATTGCTTGATGATTGCTGCAGGGGAGATCTAAAATTGACAGAAGTGTCTGTAAGTGATAAACTAGAAGAGTTCCGAGCAGCCAAGGAGGTAACTCTAATATATTAAATTCTTTTTGTTTAGTAATATTTTTTGTGGCTGTTTATACTACTGATTTATTGTAAGTAAATTAGTTTTCATGATCTATTACTTGATAAAATTTTGTATTGTATATCTGTAGCATTTCAGAGGGTTGAGCTTTCCAACTATCTCATCAGTTGGTCCAAATGGTGCCATTATTCATTATGAACCAGAAGCTAAAACCTGTGCTGAACTTGATCCAAATAGCATGTATCTTTGTGATTCTGGAGCTCAGGTTTTCTCAATACTTCCATGCAGTTTTTATTGCTTACATTGCATATATTTATTCTAATAATTCACCACTTGATTTCATGATGTTATTCTTTAAAGTACCTAGATGGGACAACAGACATAACTCGAACTGTTCATTTCGGAAAGCCTTCTGAACATGAAAAAAGATGTTACACTGCGGTATGTTAAGCTTACTTTTTAGTTTTACTGTTTCATTGCTATTAATTATTATCCTTGCTTAGAGTAAATTGCATTAATCATTTGTGTAGGAACTTATATTTATAATGACATATGTATTAATATATATTTATACTTGATAGTAAATAACACGCACACACATGCATATCAAATTTTATAACAACAAATGGTGAATTTTTATATCGTATTTTTATCACATATTTAATGACCATAGCACCCTTTACAATGTTATTATCTTGTCATGAATCATGATATCTTTATACCAATTTCAACTTGATAGATTATGGATAAGCAAAATTTTCTATTCACTCAACATAAACAAACAAACAAACAAACAAACATACCCAGTAAGTCCCACTCAAGAGCAGGGTCTGGGAGGGGTAGGTGGCGGCGAGTCTTTCCTCTATCTTGTGAGATAGAGAGACTGCTTCCGAAGAGACCCCCGACTCGGTAACGAAAACCAATAACAGTCGCAATCGTAAACATAAAGTAAGTCAGACAACACACAGGTATAAATCACTTAAAATACATAGAAAGCGTGTACATCAAATAAGCAGGTAGAATCACGTATAAGGGCAGAAATAGGAAGACAGGTGGGCCGCAACAGATCTACGTCTACCCTTCCTACCCAGGGCCGTGTCAAGCTTTTTTGAGGCCCCAATCAAATTAAAAAAATGGGGCCTTCCCAAGCTTTTTTATAATTAAAACAGCCTACTTAAACAATCATACAACCTAATTAAGCAGTAAAAACAGCCTAATTAAAATTTAAAGCTAATCAAAAGACCCTAATCTCAAATAATATCAGATCAATGTAAAACCAAACCATAACAATTTTAAACTAATCCAAATCAAAGCAAAAGAGGAGTAGAGTCGATAACCGATTGAAAGAGTAGAGCCGATAACCGATTGAAAGAGGAGTAGAGCCGATAACCGATTGAAAGAGGAGTAGAGCCGATAACCGATTGAAAGAGGACCTTCGGTTCTGAATTCCTAAAGCACCTTCGGTTCATCGGTTGGAAACTTGGAATTTCAAATAGATCTTAGCACTTCGGTTGGACACTTGGACCTTCGGTTCTGATTCAAAGAGGAGTAGAGGACATTCAAAATGGAATCTCAAGTAGATGTTCCGTCTTCGTTTCCTTTCTAACTTCCGACATTAAAACATGCGGAGATTGGAATTTCAAGATAGAGATCGAGTCGTTCAGTGGACCATCGGACAATCGGAGTGCAGCCGCCGTGCAGCCGTGCAGGTCACCTTTAAAATGCAGGCCGCAGTCTACAGCAGGGGTCGGCTCTGCGGCTCATACCCGTCTGGCCGTCTGTGATTGAAGTGATGGACTGATGGGTCATGGGTGAACCGTGAATCGGTGAGAGGGAAGTTGGGACTTAGGAGCCCTAAATGAGAAAAAAGGGATACTAGCAAGATCCGTTCCACATTGTTGTTGAAGATAAGGGTTACAAATGGTGAAATGGGCTTAGTATACCAGTATTTTTTTTTGAAAAATGGGCCCCTATTTTTTTGGGGCCCCAAACCTAGTGCTTCTTTTTTATAACAGATGGGCCGGCCCTGTTCCTACCCAAGATCTACGTCTACCCTTCCTACCCACCGGTCCCGCTAGAAGTCCTTAATTTTAATTCTACGTCTCCACTCACTTCTATCCTCGATCATGTGCTCAGAGAGGTGCAAGTCTACCATATCTCGCCTAATTATTTCGTCCCAAGTCAACCTAGGTCGGCCTCTATTCCTCTTACCCTCTACGGTGATGTTCTCTACTGCTCTAACGGGTGCTATCATCGACCTTCGCTTTACGTGCCCAAACCATCTTAATCTTCCCTCTCTTATTTTATCTGTGATACACGCCACCTCCAGCCTCCGTCGAATCGCGTCGTTTCTTATTCGATCCAATCTTGTGTGTCCATACATCCATCTCAGCATACGCATTTCCGCGACCTCTTTGTCTCTGGTGCGATTTCTTTATGGCCCAACAGTCTGTTCCGTATAACATAGCTAGACGTACTGCCACTCTGTAAAGTTTTCCCTTTAATTTTGCTGGGAACCTCTTATCACACAGGATCCCTGATGCTGCTCTCCATTTGCACCATCCTGATTGCACACGGTGAACTACATCGCTGTGTATCTCTCCGTCCTCCTGTACGTATGAGCCCAGGTATTTGAACGTAGACGTCTGTGGTACCGTCATACCCTGGATGCTGATTTGTGTGTCCTCTTCAGCCTCACCACTAAAGTTACAATGCATGTATTCAGTCTTGGAGCGACTTATCGTTAAGCCTCTACTCTCTAGTGCTGCTCTCCACTGTTCTAGCCTCTCGTTAAGCACCGTTTTTGATTCTGATATTAGGACAATATCATCTGCAAACAGCATGCACCACGGGACAGGCTCTTGTATAGACTTGGTCATCTCATCCAGCACTATTGTGAAGAGAAACGGGCTTAATGCCGATCCTTGGTGTAGTCCCACTTCCACCGGAAAGAAGTCTGTGTCTCCGACTGGTGCTCGCACACACGTTTTTGCCCCTTCATACATATCCATTATTATTTTGATATACTTCTCTGGTACCCTTCTGAGTCGTAAACTTTTCCAAATGAGTTGACGCGGCACACTGTCATATGCTTTTTCTAGGTCAATGAATACCATATGAAGGCCCTTTTCTTTTCTCTATATTTCTCTATTATCCTTCTTATGACGTGTATGGCTTCTGTTGTGGAGCGTCCTGGCATAAATCCAAATTGGTTCACCGTAATCTGAGTTTCTCGCCTAATCCTCGTGTCAATAACTCTTTCCCATAGTTTCATCGTGCGACTCAATAGCTTTATTCCCCTGTAATTTGCACAACATTGGACATCTCCTTTTTTTAATATATGGGGACTATGAAACTGCTTCTCCATTGCTGTGGCATCCTCCCGGTTTTGAAGATGGTGTTAAATAGGTCTGTTAGCCATTGCAGACCCTCGTTTCCCAAGCACTTCCACACTTCAATCGGTATGTTGTCTGGCCCCACCGCCTTAGCCCTTCCCATTTTCTTCAACGCTCTCGTAACTTCGTCGACTGTGATGCTTCTACAGTAACACTTGTTTGTTGGTCTGGTTGATTTGGCATACTAATCGCAGTTTGTTGGTTAGGGTTCCTTATGTGAAAAGGTTATCGAAGTAAGTTTTCCATCTCGCCTTGATGTCGTTCTCCTTCAGCAATACTTTTCCATCCGCAGCCTTTATAAACTTGACCATTGTCAGGTCTTGTTTTCTACTTTCTCTTACCCTGGCAATCTTAAAAATTTCATATTCTCCTTCTTTCGTCTCTAGTCGCTTATACATTCTCTTGTACGCTGTGTTCTTTGCCTCTGACACGACCTTTTTTGCCTCTCGCTTAGCCTCCTTGTATTTATCTTTTAGCTCCGCTCGTTCTTCGTCCTTAGTACAGTGTAAAAGGTCTCTGAAACTTTGTTGTTTATTTCTTATCTTCTCCTGTACGTTTTCATTTTACCACCGGGCTTCCTTATGCCCTATTGTCCTATTTGTTGCAAGTCCAAGAGTTTCTTTAGCTGCTTGCATAACTGCAGTTGCCATATCCTCCCACATTTTATTTGCGTCTTCCTGTGGCCCAGTTTGGATCATAGGTATGACCTTATCTCTAAAGGTGGTAATCTTTTCGTCTTTGAGCTGGCCCCATCTGATCGTAGGTCTGATTTTCTTAGTTGGTTGGACAATTGCTCTCTTCACGCGTAGATCAGCCACCAACATATGATGTTGAGTCACTACCGTCTCTCCCGGGATTGCCTTACAGTCTTTCCACGAGTTTCAATCTTCTCCCCTCATCAGCATATAGTCTATCTGAGTGTGTCTCCCGCCGCTGGTAAAGGTGATCAGATGCGAATCTCTTTTCTTAAAGAACGAATTTATGATGCCCAGATCATGCGCCAAAGCAAAGTCAAGGAGCTCTCTCCCGCCGTCATTCCGCAGACCATACCCAAACCCTCCATGTACCGACGTGAATTGATCATTACCCTTACCGATATGCCCATTAAAATCTCCTCCTATGCATATTTTTTCTTGTCTAGGTATGTCTCTCATAACCTGATCTAAAGTCTCCCAGAACTTATTTCTTTCCGTTTCCCCTAATCCAACCTGTGGTGCATACGCACTAACTACTGCCACTACCTCGTCCCCTATTACTATTCTTAACATCATCAGTCTATCATCGTATCTTCTCACTTCCACTATATTATCCTGAAGTTCCTTAGCAACTAGAAAACCTACTCCATTTTTTGTACCATCTGACCCTGAGTACCACAGTTTGTAACCGTTGCAGTCTTTTGCTCTCCCATCCCGCCATCGTCTCCTGAAGGCACGCTATCTGAACCCTACGTCTCTTCAGCACACTCTAATAGCTTACTAGTTAGAGTTCCTACATTCCACGATGCCACTCGTAAACTATAACCTTTTTTCTCTTTAGTAGCACCTCTCTTCACCGAACATGATCTCGGGGCAGCCAAATGCCTCCCGATATCTATATTACCGCACTAACACACCTTAAACAACCACTAAAGACGGGTCAACAAAACAGTAGGTGAACACAACACAAGCCAAACAACGCTTTAAACAGAACAAACACAGGTAATAGCGAAATAGAATAAACAGAAGCACCCAAAAAGGGGGATGACTCTCCCTAGATGTCGGTATTCCTAACCAAGCCAAACAATTTAAACGTAGAAATATAACTAAAGAAAAACACGAGAATGGAACGATCTCCCCAAATGTACCATAAATAAGGTGGCCTTTGTGCGGCGTCTGTGAAAGGAGGTGCAACGTTAAGGGATGACACTTCCTAATTGAAATGCAGATGCTGGTGCTCCAAAATGTACACCCAAGTTAAGGGTTAAGGGTTCTTCGATTTTGATTAGGCCCCTATTTGCTTGTGTATGCTGTGTTGATGGTGGTTGTACGGGATGCGGTGGTGGTGGTTGTACGGGCGGCCGATGGGCTCCTAACCCAGCCAAACGAGGTGGTAAACGTGATGGGCGCGGTGATGGCAGGTGGGTGCGGTGGTGGTGGTGGGTGCTGTGAAGGCAGGTGGGTGCGGTGATGGCAGTTGAGGCGGTGAAGGTGAGGGAGGTGATGGGTGTGGTCTGTTTGCCGATGGTTTCGGTGATGGCAGGTGGGTGCGGTGATAGGATGGTGATGCGGTGGAGGGGAGGGTGAGGTGAGGTGGTGGAGGTGAGGGTGAGGGTGGGGAGAGGCGGTGAAGGTGGAGCTGTGGTGGGCGGTGAAGGTGGATCTGTGGGGAGATGAGGCGGTGGAGGTGGAGCTGTGGTGGGCGGTGAAGGTGAAGGTGAAGGTGAAGGTGGAGCTGCGGAGATGGCGGAGAAGGTGGGGCGAGAACGGTGAGTCGCCGGCGAACGAGGTGGTCCTCCGGCGAAACGAGGTAGTGCTCCGGTGCTTCCTGTGATGCTCGGGCGAACGCGGTGGTGCTGCGTTGGTGTTTCTGGAGCTCCAGCGCACGAGGTGGTGGCCGGTGAGACGTCGGCCGATTGCTCTGGTGACCGGTCGGCCGGTGCTCCGGTGGTGTTAGTGTACCGTTACAGAGAGTACAGAGAGAGAAATTGTAGAGAGAGAATAAAACTGTTTTTTTGTGCATTTCACCATAGCCAATGCTGTCACCTCTCCCTACACTCCAATTCCAACATTGCCACCAAGTCATCGCCCGCTTGTCTGACACCACAGCCTTGCCCCACCTATACAGGCTTGTTTAGATTTGTACAGCACAAACATTTTCAGTTGAGACTTAAATCTTGATAAGGATCTTAGTTACATGACTGTTTACATCAATTTCAAAGTATGTCGATGTGCGTGTGTGTGAATGTTCGTATCTCAAGTTCATTTCATTACGTGTATGTATGTGTTTTTAGATCTCTATTTGAGTGGTGGCTGACAGTGGTGAATAATTGTGGCTGACAGTGGTCGAAAACATAAAATCATTCATGAACATTCAAATGAACTTTTGGTATGTAAGTATAAACAAACAAACAAACAAACCCAGTATATCCCACTCAAGAGCAGGGTCTGGGAGGGGTAGGTGGTGGCGAGTCTTTCCTCTATCCAGATAGGTAGAGAGACCGCTTCCAGAGAGACCCCCGGCTCGCTAACAAAAGCAATAACGCTAGCAAATCAACATATAATCAAACATACGATATATGATATATGATACAACACACATCATACAGCACACATCATGCAACAAACATTAAAATATCACCAAAAGAAATATAAAATGAACAAGCATGCATCATAATGATTTAAAATAAATAATGTGGTATATAAGTATAAATGATTTAAAATAAAGAGTAAATTACCATTTGCATCCCTGACGTTTGTCAATTTTAACTACTTGCGTCCCTACAGTTTCAAAGTCTCGATTCGCCCCCTAACGTTTCCTTTTTATCTCCATTTGAGTCCAAAACACTAACGGTGTTAGATTTTTCTGTTAACTATTATAAAATGACAAAATTACCCTTATTATTAATTCAAATACCCTCCATTCTCACCTTCACCCCTTTTATCATTTCTTTCTCACTCTTTCTCCTGTTTCTCTCTCTCTCTTTCTATTTTTTCTCCACAAACCCTTCACTCGATGGAGATGGGGGGCTGCGATGCTGTTGATGGGGGCTGCGGTGGTGGAGATGGGGGTCGCGATGGTGGTGATGGGGTGGTTGCGCTGGTGTGTGATGGGGGTCGCGACGGTGGTGATAGGGTCGCGATGGTGGTGATGGGGGGCTGCGGTGGTGGTAACGGGGGCTGCGGTGGTGGTAACGGGGGCTGCGGTGGTGGTAACGGGGGCTGCGGTGGTGGTAACGGGGGCTGCGGTGGTGGTGATGGGGGTCGCGGTGGTGGTAACGGGGGCTGCGGTGGTGGTGATGGGGGTCGCGATGGTGGTGTGGGGGGTGGTGATGGGGTGATTTGAAGAAGAACGAAGATAATGTTGATAGATGGTGAAGCTTATCGAGTTCGGGTGCACGGTGGTGACCGACGGTGAGGAATTAGATCGCGGTCGGCAAAAGATGGACTCTCACGGTGTCGCCGTTGCTATTTCTCTGAACAAGCGGTGTCTGTATCGAAGAATGAAGATCTCGGTGTTCCACCGATGCCGTGTTTTGATTACGTGCCGCCAGCGTACACCACCGAGGAGATTTTGCGAAGCGTAAAGAGTTTGAGCCCTTCGATGTTCTACTTCTACAAGAAACCAGTGAGTTTCTGCCTATGTACAAGATGTAATTTATGATAATTTAGGTTTAATTCAAGATGTACCAGTAGTTTCTGATAATGGTTGAACTTATGATGGGAATACCGGCAGATGTTATTGATGGTTGTGGTGGTATGTTGGTGCGACATCAGTGGTGGTGTACGGTGATGGTGGTGTACGGTGATGGTGGTGGGGGTGGTTGGCGATGATGGTTAGGGTGGGTTTTGTTGGTGGTGGCAGGTGATGGTTTGGATGATGATGATGAGTGATGGTGAGATGATGACACAGAGAAATTTATGAAAATAAACTATGAAAATAATAATATGGTTAAAAGAGAATGACATAAATACCCTTGAAAGAGATAAAGGGTGATGGGTTGTTAACAGATTTAACTAACGGCGTTAGTCCATTTAAATTCAAATGGTTAATAATGAAAATGTTAGGGATGCAAATAGTTAAAATGAAAAACGTTAGGTATGCAAAACGAGACTTTGAAACTATAGGGACGCAAGTAGTTAAAATTGACAAACGTCGGGGATGCAAAAGGTAATTTACTCTAAAATAAATAATAATAATCGTTGCAAACAAATATCATTATTATAAAAATGTTACGATAATATGATATAAAATGACACAAATTGGTGTATAAATGTTATTTGCTATTGGAAATCCATATACAAGTATATATAAAAAGTCGCAGTATAAAAGTTTTCTAAATATATTAATATACTAAGAAAATTAAATTAAAAACAAATAATTAGTTTGCTATAGGAACTAAGTTAAAGATTCATTACAAGGGGGATTTTTAAGGGTAAAATGGTCATTTATAAATTTCAGTTTGTTATGCCAAGCAAACTATTAAAAGTAGAGATCGTTTCTATAAATAGTTTTAAGAAGGGATCTTTTCTGTAAATACTATCAACCACAGGGACAATTTATGTAATTTACTCTAATCTTTTATTATACCTTCGTAAGTCCTTTAGAGGATGTTAACTCATTTTGTTTCAAACAGGTTCTGAGGGGTCATTTTGCTTTGGGTAATGCTCGTTTTCCCAATGGAACCACGGGTATAGATGTTATCCTCTTTCTCAATGTTTGTGATCACAACATATTATTTTTGGAGTATCAATATATATATATGATTTATTTCTTTTTGTTTTCAATTGTTACTTTCACTTTTATATATAGCATTTGAACAATTACTAACTAAAATTGTACCCTATCAGGTCATTCTCTTGACGTTCTTGCTCGAGTTCCTTTATGGTCATATGGTCTTGATTATAGACACGGAACTGGTCATGGGATAGGCTCTTACTTAAATGTGCATGAAGGCAAGTTAATAAGGAAATTCATATATCCTCCTCAACCTCCAGTAATATCATATTTATCCAACCAAAATCATAATATATTGTATACCTGTTTTTATAAATATGACATAAATACCAGTCATTTATGTAAAGATTTAGGTTATTAGAGTATGAAGTTTAGTAGAACCATAGTATGATAGTAATATTAAAATGGATGAATATGAAATTTAAGTCTTTTAAATGAGTATATTTGATATTTATTTTTTTGGTCGGGTAAATATGATATTATGCAATATTGTAGGGTATCTGCACAATACATATTATTCTAATTAAAGATTAAATGTTACATCGAATTATATCAATATTCAATCCTGTATATGCTCTATAAACAGGACCGCATTCCATTAGTTTCAGACCTGGTTTGAATGTCCCGCTACAAGCTTCAATGACTGTTACAGATGGTACACGTTTGACTATTTCATCTGCATTTGTAAAATGACCTGATTTTAATTCAATTTTTTTAAATTTTATTTTATTTCTTTTAAGAACCGGGTTACTACGAAGATGGCAAGTTCGGTATAAGATTGGAAAATGTTCTTATAATCAAGGAGGCTGCAACACAGTTCAACTATGCTAACAAAGGTTACTTGGAATTTGAGCACATAACATGGGTAAAGTCTTGTTTAGTCGCGTGTTTGTTTGTATTAAATCTAAATAAATTATTTTATGTGGTTTTGTTGTGGATCAATATGTTTGTTTGTTTTTTATTTGTATTCCAGGCGCCGTATCAGAGGAAGTTGATCGATGTGAGCCTTTTGCTACCTGAAGAAATAAGATGGGTCAACACCTATCACGCCAAATGTAGAGATATTCTGGCACCATATCTAAGTGAATCCGAAAAGGCTTGGTTGAACCAAGCTACTGAGCCCATTGCCGCATAATAAGTAATAATATATGGTCTGTCTCTTTTTTTAGAACTTTAAAATAGCTATGCTGCATACCTATTTAATAATTGTTACCTTGATTTGAAAATAATAACTCCTATATCCACAAACAATAGACAAAATTACACCTTTGTTCTTTAGGTATGTAGATGATTGCACATATCTTTCTTAATAAATTCATTTTACGAATCACCCTAAACATCACATATTCCATCTATTAGATGGACACACATTAAATGTGATTGTTAAGTCTAGACATTTGCGACATTTGCAAGGTACACGGGACGTTTTAGTCTTTTAACCCTATAAACGTCATGAGCTTGATACAACTAGGTATTAAAAACGTAGGAACAAAAAAAATATATGGCAATGGTATATATTGAAACAACCAAGTTCGCATCATGTTATATCACTATACTAGTATAGAAACTCGTGTTTTACATAGGTTTAATTAAAAATATTAAATTAATAATTAGTATTTAATTTTTAGAAATTATAAAATAGAATTTTCGATAAATTAAGATTCGAATTACGTATAATCAACTATCTTAAGTAATAAAGTAATAACAATATATTTTAAACTTTTGTTTTTGAAAAACTTTTGTTCAAATATTATTTTTAAACATTTCATTTTTTATTTTTTTTAAAAAAGTTCTTTGTATTAAAAAATCATATTTATTTTTTTAAATTATATTTTTTTAATTAAAATGTGTTTTATAAATGGGAATGAATATCTTGAATATTTATTATGATTTTAGCATTTATTATAAGCTTTAAATGATTAACCTTTTATGTAGGTATACGTGAAAAGATGACATGTGACAAGTAGAGTATGAGAATATAACTAGTGCTATAATTTTATTTTGATTTTTTAGTATAGATTAGACCAGGCTCTGGCATATGGTACATCTCAGTATTCGTATTTCGGTGACCTCTATTTGTCTTTGGTGTGATTTCTTTATGGCCCAACAATCGGTACCGTATAGCATAGCTGGGCGTACTGCCACCCTGTATAGTTTACACTTTAGTTTTGTTAGAAACCTCTTATCACAAAAAATCCCTGATGCTGCTCTCCACTTGCACCATCCTGATTGAACACGGTAGGCTACATCGCTGTGTATCTCTCCGTCCTCTTGTACGTACAAGTCCAGGTATTTAAACATAGACGTTTGTGGGACCGCCATACCCTGGATACTGATTTGGGTGTCCTCTTCATCTCACCACTAAAGTTACAATGCATGTATTCCGTCTTAGAGCGACTTATCCTTAAGCCTTTGTGCTCTATTGCTGCTCTCCACTGTTCTAGCCTCTCGTTAATCACCCTTTAGATTATGATATTAATACAATATCATACGCAAATAGCATGCACCACGGGACTGGCTCCTGTATAGACTTGGCCATTTCATCCAACACTACTGTGAAGAGAAATGGGCTCAATGCCAATCCTTGGCGGAGTCTCACTTCCACCGGGAAGAAGTCTGTGTCTCCGTCTGGTGCTCGCACATATGTTTTTGCCCCGTCATACATATCCTTGATTATTTTGATGTACTTCTATGGTACCCTTCTAAGTCTTAGACTTTCCCAAATGAGTTGACGCGAGACACTGTTATAGGTTTTTTCTAAGTCAATGAATACCATATGGAGGTCCATTTTCTTTTCTCTATATTTCTTCATTATCCTCCTTATGATGTGTATGGCTTCTGTTGTAGAGCGTCCTGGCATAAATCCAAATTGATTTACCGCTATCTGAGTTTCGCGTCTAATTCTCGTGTCAATAACTCTTTCCCATAGTTTCATCGTGTGACTCAAGAGCTTTATTCCCCTATAGTTTGTGAAACATTGGACATCACCTTTTTTCTTATATATGGGGACTATTACACTGCTTCTCCACTGCTCCGGCATCTTCTCGGTCTTGAAGATAGTGTTGAATAAGTCTGTTAGCCATTGCAGACCCTCATCTCCCAGGCACTTCCACACTTCAATCGGTATGTTTTCTGGACCCACCGCCTTAGCCCTTCCAATTTTCTTAAGAGCTCTCATAACTTCGTCGACTGTTATGCTTCTACAATAACACTTGTTTTGTTGTGTTATTTTATCGATCTCAATTTGTTGATTACGGTTCCTTACGTCGAAAAGGTTATCAAAGTAGGTTTTCCATCTCACCTTGATGTCTTTCTCCTTCACCAAGATCTTTTCATCCTCAGCCTTTATAAACTTCACCATTCTCAAGTCCTGTCTTCTACTTTCTCTTGCCTTGGCAATCTTAAACATGTCATGTTCTTCTTCTTTCGTCTCTAATCGCTTGTACATCCTCTCATACGCTGTGTTCTTGGCCTCTGACACAGACTTTTTCGCCTCTCGTTTGGCCTCCTTATATTTATCTTTTAGATATGCTCGTTCTTCCTCATTGTTACAGCGTAAAAGCTCTCTAAAACTTTGTTGTTTAATTCTTATATTCTCTTGTACATTTTCGTTCCACCATCAAGATTCCTTATGACCGACTATCTTATTTGTTGTAACTCCAAGAGTTTCTTTAGCTGCTTGAATGACTCTAGTTGCCATAGCCTTCCACTTTTGATTTGCCTCTTCCTGTGGCACAGTCTGGCTCATTTGTATGACCTTATCTCGAAATATGGTAATCTTTTCGTCTTTGAGTTGGCCCCATCTGATCGTAGGTCTAATCCTCTTAGTTGGTTTGACAATTGCTCTCTTCACGCGTAGATCCGCTACCAACATATGATGTTGAGTCACTACTGTCTCGCCCGGGATTGCCTTACAGTCTTTCCACGAGCTACAGTCTTCTCCCCTCATCAGCAAATAGTCTATCTGTGTGTGTGCCTCCCGCCGCTACTAAACGTTAGATGTGATTCTCTCTTCTTAAAAAACGAATTTATGATGCCTAGGTCATGCGCTAATGCAAAGTCAAGAAGCTCCTTTACTGCCGTCATTCCTAAGACCATAACCAAAGCCTCCATGTAACGACGGGAAATGATCATTATCCTTACCGATATGCCCATTTAAATCTCCTACTATGCATATTTTTCTTCTCTAGGTATGTCTCCCAAAACTTGATCTAAACTCTCCCAGAACTTCTTTCTTTCTTCTTCCCCTAATCCAACTTGTGGTGCATACGCACTAACTACCGCCACTACTTCATCCCCTATTACTATTCTTAATAACATAAGTTTATCATCGTATCTTCTCACCTCCACTATATTATCTTGAAGTTCTTTAGCAACTAGAAAACCTACTCCATTTTTTGTTCCATTTGATCCTGAATACCCTAATTTATAATCATTGCACTCTTTTGCTCTCCTACCCCGCCATCTAGTCTCCTGAAGACACGCTATCTGTACCCTACGTCTCGTCAGCACATCTATTAACTCTAATAACTTACTAGTTAGGGTTCCTACATTCTACGATACCAATCTTAATCTATAACCCTTTTTCCCTGTAGTTGCACCTCTTGTTACCGAACATGATCTCGGGCAGCATAATGGTTCCTGCTATCTATTTTACCGCACTAACCCACCGTAATAAAAAACCCAGACAAAGTCCACGAAAACAGCCACAGTTCATGGGTAACACCTTAAAAGGAAGTTTAGCACTTTTAATGCACAATCAAATGCAGTCACTCACACGAGGTAAAACAACACACAGGTGATGCACAATCAAAACAAGAAGTAGAAATAAATCAAATCCCAAGAAAGCAGAAATAGCACAAGAAATAAGGGATGACACTCCCTATTTAAAACCAGATGCTAATACTCCTAACCCAGCCAAATAGTCTAAGTAAACAAGATTAAAAGCAGAGATGAAAAGCAGAGATGGAACGATCTCACCAAATGTACACCCAAGTTAAGGGTTCTTCGATTAGGCCCTTTTCTGAGTGACTGAGTGTGGATTCTGCACGGTAGGCTGGTGGTTCGCGATGGCAGGTTGGAGGGAGGATGGTCTACGGGCTGCAGTGGTGGTGGTTGTACGGGCTGCGGTGGTGGTGGTGGTTGTATGGACTGCCGATGGGGTCTGCTGGTCTATGGGTTGCGGTGGTGGTGGTTGTATAGGTTGGCGGTGGCAGGTCGGCTGGTGGTATGGGTTGACGGTGGCAGGTGGGCGGCTGCTGTGATGGGTGGTGCGACGGTTGTGGTGGGTGGGTGGTGCGATGGGTGCGGTGATGGGATGGTGAGGCATTGACGGTGAGGGAGGTGATGGCAGGTGGGCGGCTGCTGTGGTCGGTGGGTGGTGCGAAGGATTGGGAGGTGAGGCGGTGAAGGTGGAGATGGCGGAGAGGTGGGGAGAGGCGGTGAAGGTGGAGATGAGGAGGTGAGGCGATGAAGGTGGAGATTGGGAGGTGAGACGGTGAAGGTGGAGTTGCGGTGATGGGTTGGTGAGGCGTTGAAGGTGGAGATGGCAGATAAGTGGGGGGGGGGGTGAGTCGCCTGCCGTTGGTGTTCGTGGTGGTCGTGACTGTGACGGGATGGAGGTGGTGCTCCGGTGCTTCCTGTGACGGGATGGAGGTGATGCTCCTGTGCTTCCCGTGCTGCTCCGGCGAGAGCTTCCTGGTGGCCGGTGAGACGTCGGCTGGGGCTCCAGTGACCAGTCGGCTGGTGCTCCAGTGACCAGTCGGCCGGTGCTCCGGTGGCAGGTGGACCGGTTTAGTGTAACGTTACAGAGAGTACAGAGAGAGAGTGAGAAATTGTAGAGAGGGAGAAATTGTAGAGAGAGGGAACCAAAGTTCTTGTAACGTTGATATAATTAACTCTTATATTATTTTATATCTGACTCGGTATCAAATAAAATTTATATATCGATACGTAAATAAAATAAGACATCACAATGATATATTTAAAATTTTATAGAACAATATGTTTTAAAACTTATAAGAGAAAAATTAAAATATTAAAATTTTTTAATCTTGTTATTTAAGTTTTAAACTAAATTTAAGCAAAGACTACCATTTTTTCATGAACCATGTTTAGTTAATGATAATTATAATGTCAATATGACGTTACATATTTTATTATAATGATTATATATATGAAATTTATCATATAATATACATATGCAAAAACATATTAAATAAAAACTAGTATGATAAGAAAAAGAAATGTACTTTAGAAATCTCAACATTATTTTTTTAATAATTAATGGTTATAACAAATACCTGGGTATGCCGGAGAACAATGGGTATTTACCTGATAGATACCCAATGGTTTAGGTAAGAGGCACCGATATGAGACACCGATTACGATAAGATATAAAACTAAGATTAATAACACTCGTTCTAAACTCATCATATTAACATCCTTATTGAACCCGATCAACAACTAAAACTTGAAAATTGGTTTTTGATTAAAAAACAAAGGGGTTGAGGAGTGTTACCATATGATTGTTCAAAATGTTTTGTAATTGTTCTATAACCTCCATTTAGGGTCAAATTTTTGGGTGCGGTGGAGGTTATGGAGATGAAGGGGGGGTCGTCTTTTTACTTTTTTTATTTATTTATTATTTTTATTATTGTCAGAGTAAGTTACATGATTAGTCCTTGTGTTTAAAAGTACGAAGATGACATCCTCAGTGTGCATGACTGTTTATAAAATCAAACTCAAACGTTTGACTAAATGCATAACTAAATTTGTGTCAAATTCTAAAAGTGAAGAGTGATTTATGCAATTAATGAAGATTAACGATCAAAGTTGTAAATTCCTATATAATAAAAGGAGGAAAAGCGCAATTTGTTTGAATAATAAGAGGAAATTACAATTTTCGTCCTTTAAGTTTGTTTAAGATTTCATCTTTTGTCATTTAACTTTATAAAAAACATCTTTTATTGAAAACTTATCATGGTTTTAATCCTTTACATTAACAGCCATTAGATTTTTCTGTTAGTTGTATGTAAAATGACCAAGTTGCCACGTATATTAAAAAAATATTAAAAAAAATAAATGCATAATGTTGAAAATTTTTCAAACGTGTGCACTAAAAGTGACTCATAGATTCTTGACTCGGGTGCAACGACTCACATGGCGTCTAACGTGTCGATGGTTATTGATGTTATTCCCTATGGTGGAACCGAAAAAGTTATCGTTGGAAATGGTATGAAGCTTAACATTACCCACGTTGGATAATTTGTGCTTTCTTTTGGAGACCATAAACTCCTACTTAAATATATTTTAATTGTTCCAGGATTGACTAAACATCTTATATCTATTACTCAATTTGTTCTTGACAACCCAATTTCTATTATTTTCTCATTTGGTGGTTTATCTTTTCAGACTTTGACGGGGGAAACCATCCACCACATGCATCCTAAACCTCTTCAACTCTACTCGCTCTTTACTGGAACATCCTGCTCTCAAGACCTATGGCACGATCGTTTAGGACACCCTGCATCATATGTTTTTAATCATGTTACTTTATCTTTTTCTTCTCGTACCAATAAAGTTTGTAATCCGTGCAATATTTCAAAATCCACTAAGTTACCTTTTTTACCATGTTTATCTCGTAGCAACAAACCAATATACATCAGACATTGTGATATTTGGGGTCCGTCAGTTGGTGTTCGGGTTATCGATATTTTATTATTTTTATTGACGATTTCAGTCGTTTTACATGGATGTACCCGTTAACTCATCGTTCACAAGCTATTGATTCCTTTCGTCATTTCAAAAACAATGTTAAAAACCTTTTTTTCATCCACTATAAAGCATTTGCAGTGTGATGGGGCACCGGAATTAACTCAAGGTGTCATGGTCTAAAATTTATCTGAGTCTGGAATAACCTATCGCATGCCATGTCTATATACCCCTCGACAAAATGAGGTTGCTGAAAGAAAAAATCGTCATCTCTCAGAAACAGCTAGAACACTTTTATCCCATGCTAACTTATCTAAAGAATATTGGTATGATGCCTATGCTACAGTTACCTTTTTTATTAATCGTATACCTTCTGCAAATCTCAATCACTTGTCCCTTTTTGAAATACTATTCAAATCTAAACCAAATTATACTCACATGCGAACTTTCGAATGCCTATGTTACCCATTTTTAGGAGACATTCGTAATGACAAATTATCTCCTAAATCTATACCATGTATCTTCCTTGGGTATGCTCCTAACCATCACGGGTACCTGTGCTATGACCCTAGCACTAGTCGGACATATACCACTCACCATGTCAAGTTTTATGAAACCTCATTCTATATTCGTCCATCTTGTACTGAGCCATCTACTGCAATTCTTCCTACCATATCTGATCTTCCTCAGTTCACACCTACTACATCGTCTACTCCGTCAACTCAACAAACATCACCATCTCTTATGTCAACCCTAACAGTTCAACCAACTCAAGCCACATCACCCCAACAACTCAATTCACCCAATCAACCTTCACTTCCACCTCATCCTATGATAACACACACTCGTGATCATACACATAAAGCCAAACAATTCCCTGACCGCATATTGTTCCATGCTTTATTACTACCAACTACCGAACCATATTCTTTTACCCAAGCATAGAAGTACAAAGAATGATATGTGATGCCATGGACTTCGAGTTTGCCACTCTTCAATCTGCTCGTACATAGGTATTAGTTCCTTAATATTGTCGGCTGCAAATGGGTTCATCGCATTAAACGAAACACTAATGGTTCCATTGTTTGTTACAAAGCACAACTAGTTGCCAAGAGGTATCATCAAACTGAGGGAATTGACTACACCACACCTTCAGTCTTGTAGTCAAACCAACAACAATCACGACTATTTTCTCAATTGCCTTCTCTCGAGGCTGGGAAATTCGTCAGATTGACGTTAACAATGCATTTCTTGATATGATAATAAATATACATATTTATAATATGTATTTCTTTGCATTTTAAGTCCTTTTTTATACACAATTCATAATTTAGACACTTATTTGTGTTTTATTTGAATGTTGAAGATTTCAGATGAAGCTCGGTGATTTTTGTGAAGAAAGTCCAAGATTTGAATATGACCATATAAGCTGTCAAATCCCAAATAGCTCATTTTTTATGCTGAATATGGCCAAATCACTTCAAATATGGCCATATTCGGGCAGAAAACGGGTTTATAACCCTAGTACACCTCATTTTCAAAAAAACTTTCATTTCTTTCAAAACCCTAGCCTCCCTCAAACCCTTAGGTGTCTTTGAGCATTTCTCAAGAGTTTTTGGAAGATTTGAAAGCCAAGATTGAAGATTTCACACTTTGAAGAAGGTTCTAACATCATCCTCCTATTTCCACTCAAAATTGGTTTGAATTACTCTAGATCTACTATGAGTTCTTCCATGTTCTTGAGTTTGGGTGTGTCTTTCGTAAGCCTTATGGGCTAAAATCTTATTATTACTTGGATTAGATGAAACTTAGCATGATTTAACAACTTGTACATGATTCTTGGTGATGTTTATGTTGATGCTATGATAAAACTTGATTATTCTTCAATAATTGTTTGTATTTGTTCTAGTTTGATGAAATGTTCAACCTTGTGGGTGTTGTAAGCATGTTATGTTGGAAAACTTCATGTTCTTACAAGACTTATGCATATAATTATATTTTTTGTATGTAATCTTGTGACATTTGACTAGGAATGGTGAATGAAAGTTGAAGGTTTAGTAGATATCTTCAACTGTTTGAGAAAACCCGACCTCCACCTTATGCTTATGTTTAAGAAAACCATGGTACATGTCATGAATCTCTCTTGTCATTGGTTATGAATTGATTTTGTAATCGTGGTTTGATGTTCATGAGTTGAAGGGTAGTTATAGTTTTGTCTATTTTACGCAAGTTGAGGTGGTTGGTATGTGTTTATCGTGTTAACTTTCCAAAAATTTGTGGAATTAGGTAACTCTAACGGGAGTCTAATTCATCTTTAACATTAACATAATTATATCATTAGTTCTTCATGGCATAACTTTAGGTGGCTATTATGTGTTTATCGTTCTAGCTTTCCGAATGGTTATATGTCTAGACATCCTTGACGGGGGTTTAGGCTACTTCCATGTTTCATGTGTAAAAAATGGTCTCACCTCGAGTTTGTGATAGTTGTTAATTCTATACTAAGTGGAATCAAAGTCCAAGTGGTATCTTTAATTGATTGTGTATCTTCATCTTTACTTCCTTAATTTACTAGTTTAATTTGCTAATCGTTTTAGTTAATTATAATACTCACAAATCCAAACTCAATTGATCGGCTAAATAGTGATGACGATTTAGTATTGGGAGCCATTGTGTCCACGGATCGATACTCAGTTCTTGCCTAAAACTATACCATTATTCGATAGGTGCACTTGCCTATTGTGTGTAGTTGGTTTAAAAGTGATAATCGTTTCTTAAATTAAAACTCAAATTGTGTGAAAAATCCTTATTTAAAATATATGTACCTTACACACATCATTTTCAATAGTGATCTTTCAGAATTAGTTTATATGACTCAACCTCTAGGTTTTGTTGACCCTGATCATCCAAACTATGTTTGCCTACTCAAGAAAGCCATTTATGGTCTTAAACAAGCCCCACGTGCATGGTTTTCTAAACTATCTTCAACTTTTCATGAATTTGGCTTCTCGGAGTGCATATCTGACACATCTTTATTCATTTACTTTCAAGAACCGGTGACATGTTATATTCTTGTATATGTTGATGATATTATTATTACTTCCAACTCTTCCAACTGTATTGTTAGTATAATTAGTCGACTTCACTCACGCTTTGCGCTTAAGGACCTGGGTACTTTAAGCTCCTTTTTGGGAATAGAGGCTACTTTCAAAAATGATATCCTTCACTTCTCTCAATGCAGGTACTTGCTTGACCTTTTACATCGCACTGGTCTTAGCCAATGGAAACCTTTTTCCACCCCAGTTGCTCTAGGTCGACAACTCCCAAGACACTCTGGGATCCCTCTTGATGACCCCTTGCTATATCGTATCACAGTCGGCGCTCTTAAGTATCTTGTCTTGACGCGTCCTAAAATCACTTATGTTGTGAGCAAAGTTTCACAATTTCTACAAACTTATACAGATCGACATTGGATTGCCTTCAAATGCATACTTCGATATCTTAAAGGTACTAGCATTCATGGATTACAAATTCGTCGGTCGTTCAGCTCTACTGTTCATGCCTATGCTGATGCAGACTGGGTAGGATGTCTTGACGATTGTCGGTCTACCGCACGCTACTATGTGTTCCTCGGACCAAATCTCATCAGCTGGAGCTCCAAGAAACAAGATACTGTCTCGATCTAGTACAAAGGCAAAATATCATGATCTTGCTCATATTGCTGCTGAGTTACGATGGATTTTGTCTCTTTTGTCGGAACTACATATTACAACCTCGGCTTCACCAACTATATGGTGTGATAACTTAGGTGCTACATATTTGGCAGTTAACCCAGTATTTCATCAACGCACCAAAGCATCTGGAAATTGATCTGCACTTCATACGTGATATGGTTCTCTCTCGCAATCTTCAGATAAGTATGTTTCCACACAAGATCAACTTGTTGATCTCATGACAAAAGGTTTGATGTCTACACGGTTTAGCAATCTTCGGTCCAAACTCACTGTTCTATAGGACGTCTCGTTTGCGGGGGCATGTAGAATAAAATAATAATAACCACACATCCTTTCATATTCATAGTCTTAGTTTACTATCTATTATTACTTAGTTATTATTTTCAGTTTCTTAGTCTCTTGAGTTCACATGTCTCTTGACGTTTCCTGTCTTACGTATATATAGGTGTACTAGTCTCATTGTAATATATTAAAGAAAATCTAAAACAAAACCAATCTTCAGGCTGTTGTTTATGTTCGTGGGCCTCGTGGCTCGTTAAGCCAGCCCGCTTATTTTCCAAATCTTTTTGAGTTTATTATTTTTTAAACACACATATATAGAATGAAGTTTATATAGTTTTTTATATAACAGAACTAGACACATTTCTCACTTATTTGATTAATTCTTGAATTTTTATATTTTTATAAGTTTTGTTATCTGTAAATATCAAAATGGCAATGTCATTACGATCTTTTTGAACATAAAGCTCATGGTGAAATTTAAGTTTATAAAACATGTTATAATTTTGGGTTATAATTTATATATATTAACATCTATATTTTAATTTAAACAATGCAAACTAGCGAGCCAACGAGCCAAAGAGCCGGCTAATAAACAAACCACTAGTCCAATTTACCTTAACTCAGGCTCGACTCATTTACTAACAAGCCGTGACGTGCGAGATTTTAAACAACCTGGAAATACTCGTGGCAAATTAATTAGAACGTGAGTCCTTCAACGCTTTGGCTAATATGTTATTTTATTTAGAGCAGGTCATATTTTCATTTCTATGGTTTAGTGGTCAAATTCGAATTAAACTGAGACAACATATAAAACTCCTGATTTTTCTCTTTAAAGTTTAAAATTATGAGTATGATTCTTCTCCTTTTATTATCTATGAATGTTAAGATTTTGTTTCAAGAAGTTTTTTGGTAATTCTTTTCTTAAAATTTAATTTGTGTTTATTTGGTTGTATTAATTCATATAAAAGTAAACAAATATTTAAAAGGAATTAATAAATTAATGAAGATGATAAAGAATTCTAGAAACCAAATCGAATTTTGTACCAAAAACAAAAGTGTACGATTCTTTTAAAAAATAAAACGAAAAGAGTCTTGATTAGTCTTATAACAACCACGTATTATATATATATATATATATATACTAGTAGCGTGCCCGCGCGATGCGGCGGGTGCGACGCTTTTAAATACGATATTCGTGGCGCGTAAGAACCGTATGCGAATAATATTTTTTAAGAACAAAATTTAAACTTTTACTCCGAAATCATTGAGATGAATCTACTCATAATATTAGAGAACAAAGTTAATATAAGTTATGAAATCTGTAAATAAAACGATAATGAAATAAGGTAACAGTCGGATCCGAGAATTCAAATCTTGAACAACCAAAGCAGAATAAGTAAAATCATGAACGTGGAGATAGTTGCATGATTAGAACAATCAATCGTACGCCTCACAGAGCTTGATAATCTCATCGATATTGTTCGACCACCATTCTTCATCCATAGGGGACCCAGGAATATACTGTGCTTCATCGTCTTTATCTGCCACAGATTTATTCGTACAAATATCCTCATTCTTTTCAACTTTGACTGGCACCTCAGTAGTTGGAGCAGGGTTTGTCACTGAGAAAACAATTTTGTTTAGATTGTTTATTGCAATTTTACAATTAGATTTATTGTATTATAATTATGTGTAGATACTTTGAACCGAACAAAATTCTAAAGATAGAGTCATACCTGGCACATCTTCCGGGTTAATCTTTGACTCTTCCATAATAGACTTATGTGTTATCTAAAACGAATATAAATTAATTTAGTGTTAACAAATATATCATATTTAAACAGTAAAGGAAAACATTGATCGTCATAATAAGTATAAAAACAATCATGTAATCGTGTTAACAGGTCATTATATGTATAACAACTTAAGGAAAAACATTTAACAAATACATATTCTTACATTATTGTAAACACACATTTCATAAATCGTGAAACACTTCCCGATATACAACATTCGAAGTGTATACCCCTAGTTGCTTGAAATTTTTTTCAGGATGTACTAAAACCTTGGTATTATCCCGTGATATACCCCTTGATAACGCCACGTAAAGTTGACCATGGGAAAATACAGAATCAGGAAGATAAACGCCAACATTTGGAATCGTTTGACCTTGAGCTTTGTTGATTGTCATGGAAAAGCTAAGTCGAATGGGAAACTGTTTTCTTTTCAACTTGAACGGGAACATGTCATCTTCAGAAAGAGTTAGTGGGATTCTTGGCAGAAAAACTCTTTTCCCGGTATGTTGACCAACAGCTATTTCAGCATCAATAACATTGCGCTGGAAACCTTTACATATCAACCTTGTGCCATTGCATAAACCATGCGATGGATCGATATTCCGTAACAATATAATAGGGCATCCAATTTTCAAACGTAGTTTATGAGGCGGTAGACCACTAATAGTTAGTGAGTTTAAGAACTCTACCGGGTAAAAGTTATGGCGGTCATCCTCAACTTCATCAAAACTGTAGTACGTCTTTTCCTCTCCTTGAAATATTTCAATCATCTGATCGTTAATCTCGTCTACACTCTCGTTTTTCGTGGATAATATTGCTCTTGATATTATATATTCCGAGGAATGTACATTGTTCTGAACAGACGGAAACACAACATTTATCAATTCTTTTATTGCGTTTTCTTTATCCGTGAATCGGATAGACATGTCTTCGGGTATGCGTATATAGTTTCCTTCGATAGTCTCTTCGGTTCCATCACCGACTCTTAAAAGAAACTCGGAAAACCACGGATCGTTCAACGCTCTCATGTTTAAGGTCAATCTCATTTTTTTGGTAACAGACCACAGAGGTGACATTCGTAGGCTGGAGTCTACGATTTGCGCACGCGTTCCTCGTTTAATGACCGGCAATACCTGTCTAAAATCACCACCCATTACCAATATTTTTCCACCAAATGGGAGACTGACGCCTATAATATCCTGTAGTGTTCGGTCAACTGCCTCTATTGCCTGGCGCTTTGCCATCGAGGCCTCATCCCATATGATTAGTTTGGATAACCTAATAATTTCCGCTGCCCCGCTTTGTTTTTTAATATTGCACATCGAATTATTATTAAGAGAAATTGGAATCTTGAACCTCGAGTGAGCCGTTCTACCACCTGGCATATTATTAGCCGCCGCACCCGATGAAGCGGTGGCTAGAGCGATACAACCACGTGAACGAACTTGAGCCAACAATGCTTTGTACAAAAATGTTTTGCCAGTACCACCTGGTCCATCTATAAAGAACACGCCTGGACGATCGTTATCCACATGTGTCATTATTTCATCAAACACCTTTTTTTGGTCTAAATTAAGGTTATCCTTTGCACCTAAGTGTTCAGGCTCAACAACTATCGCGTACTCCTCAACTACCTCACGAGAACATGAGTACTCGGTGCCTTCATCTGTTATGTCCGGAAGATCAAAATCCTTTATATTCCTACCCATGGATTGTAAGAACACCCTAATTTCTGAAAGAACCATATTCTGAACTCGTTGAACACTTTGATATTGTAACTGGTAATCTTCAGAAAGTGAATCGAAGTGTTCATTCCAAAGCCTACGAATGTCACCGGGTTCGCAAAATATCATTATTGTTGCGAACAACCTTCTGAGAGAGTTGGGAAACTGAAATAATGACGCCTCTTCGAGACATTGTGATAAACTGTCATCATTTTCTATTAACCCAAACTCAAGTGCTGCTTTCCTAAATGTGGCGTGTTTTACACCATTAATCGTGCAAAGATCATCATAAGAAGTAGGTCCCTTGATATTTGACAACAGTAGTCGTAAGTAGTACCTCTCTCCTTCGGCTGGATTAGCAGAAACAATACGACCTCTTTGCGGCCTAGCTGAACGATGATTCCAACGTCGATTGGTAGAATTCCATGTAAAGTGTTTTGGGAAATCTTTATATAAATATCGTCTTGCCGTTACATCCATTCTATTTGTATCAAAAAACGCAGTAAGCATGGTTCTCTTATCTCTTTCCCTATCAACAATTTCAGACATGATATCATCCTCTCTAAATCTAACCATCTGCTTATTAGGGAGATGAAGCTGTAAGGCCAAGACTGCGGGATGTATGTGAGAAAGTGGAAATGAGAAGATACGCCACATCGCCTCTGGTGGTGATACATAACGTGCGTCCTGATATCTTTTTATCTCATTAATAGCAACACCTGGTTCGGCTTCAGCGATTTGAATAACCTGTTTGTCATGTCCCTTGTAAACATATTTGAAAAGATATTTCACCGACTTTATACTTGAGCAGACCTCGACATTCATATGGCAGTTGAACATCATCAAAAGTCTTGGGTTATATGGGACAACCCATCTATTGTCAAGAATTGTTCCTCGTACGTCAACATTTTTTCCGTTGTTTCTTCTTCTGTATATAGGATATGAATCTTCTCCTTGTGTTGTTTTGTCATTAAATTGTCTAGGATAACGAAATCGACAGACCGGTGGATCACCCTGCATACATGGACTATTTTTTCGTAAAACCCCGCAAGGACCATGAATCATGTGCTTCACAACTATCTCATGTAATCTTGGGTATCTGAGTCTGTCTGGAATCTCCGCACAAACAACTTTATCATAATGGTCTGGATTACTGATTTTATGTTGCCCGTGCATGATAAGGAGGAAATGTGCATGTGGCAATCCACGCTTTTGAAACTCGATGACGTAAACGTAAGCCTTAACCTCACCTAGTATATGTTTTTTGAAAAGAAGTTCCTTCAGATGCTCGAGTCTAGCACGAAACACCCTAGCCACAAGATCCGGACGATCTTGTGCGGTTTGACCAGGCATTAAATTGTCACATATCTCAGGCCATTGAGGATTACATGTCATTGTAAGGAATAGATCTGGTTTTCCGTCATCCTGAACTAAAGTCATGGCATCCAGAAAACGACGGCGCATATCACGAGGTCCTCCAATGAAAGATGCAGGCAATACAATTCGTTGTCCAACTCTATTTGGATTAACTTCTCCAGCATGGACACAATCCACAATACCTTGGTACAAATCAGCTCTTATCCTAGCTTGGTTGTGTTCACAATACTGTAATCTTGACGTTTCAATCTTTATGTACACATCCACCACAAATTGCTGTAACAATCGTCCTCCAAAGAGAAGTAGGTTGTCATAAGACCGAATTTGGAACCTGTAGCAGTAGTACTCACGCATCGCCACAGTACTTCTATTACTCCGTGGGTTAGCCTCTGTATGAAAATGCATTTTGTACATTACGTTATAAGGCTAGAAACCGTGCATGACCGTAAGGTAAAACGTGTTGTGACTTAAAACACATTAAAGAAAATGGTACCTCCAACTTCGTCATTCATTGGCTCGTTATCATTACGAACTTCGTTGATTGATTCCCCTACTCGTGGTATGTTAGGATGCCACCCCGGCTCACCATTTGGGAAAAACAGAGGATAACATAGCGGATCATAACATCCATAGTACGGCTGAATAGTTTGACTGTATTCAGACGTACCATAGACTACAATACTTCTTTTATAAGCTGTGATATTATCATTTCCTTCAACCCAAATACCAGCAACCTACGTAAACACGAATATAATTAAGTGATATTAATATGAATTATTATTTCTATTTAAACTTTAAATGAAGTAATAATTTTCTTATAACCTCAGACGTGGTTGGACGGTTGTATACCCTCTGGTCAAGTTCAACTGAAGCGTTAAGAGTGACTTTATAGTTGTCTAGAGGTCCCAGATCTGCAAGACTTCTGAACGTCGTGACATAAGGGTTTGTCGACAGAACTCTGGTTAACGTCTCAGTTATATTCTTATCAAGGTTAGGCCATTGCAGTCTATGCTGTAACTCCGTATCAGGATCATAAAAATACAATTGTAAGTATCTTGGTGTTCCATCTCTTGAAACCAATTGGTCGATCTTATGATAGATACCCTTATGTGCACGAAACGTATATACACCATCTCTCATGTTGGTCAGTGTATCATCCAAAGAAACACCCATTGACGCGAAAGAAAAATTTGTGTTATACGCTCGTATGTTAGTCCTAAACATCTTTCCAATATCATCTTGCGACGTGAATAATAGGTACAACGCAGCCGGTATTTCACAAGGTGCTAATTTTGTTTTCCCAGACATGCAACAAAATGTCGGAAATTCGGATTGAAATCTTTTTGCTCCGCAAAACATACAAGGACTCTGTCCTTTTAAGCTAAGAGAATCCCTAGGTATACCAGAAAAAACATAATCATATGGATCCTCTTGTGTGTTATGATGTTGTAGGGGCGGTTGAGACTGGACTGTGCTCAGTGGAATTTGCCTCACAGTTGGATTACGACATCTACTATCATTCCTCGATCGTGCTACGTGATTGCTATTATCTTGTAAAATAGTTAAAGGCATCCTTTGTCGTGAGTGATTAGTACCAATTGATCCCGATGAAATGACATGAGGCGTACTTCCATTC
This sequence comes from Flaveria linearis, assembly GCA_024085815.1. Taxonomy (NCBI): domain Eukaryota; kingdom Viridiplantae; phylum Streptophyta; class Magnoliopsida; order Asterales; family Asteraceae; genus Flaveria; species Flaveria linearis. The sequence continues at coordinate 74,639 of JABSNV010000829.1, forward strand.
ATTACCTTTGTTGTTTTCCCATTCTCCTTTTGCAAATAGTATCGTCTATTATAATTTTTTCGCTTCAAAGCTAAATTAGATGCGCTTGAGGACATAAAATCGTTAGGATCCTTTTCTTGACCGTTGCTCATCGGAAAGATATTAAAAAACCTTGTTTATAACATAATAACATTATGATTAATATTTGGTAATAGAGTAACCACTACAGATACTATAACATAACAATTAAATAACATGTTAAGAAATAAAATAATATAACTTAGATAACCTATTTGTATGAAATTTGTTTAATTTAGTAATGCAGTTCTTAGTTGTTTGTCAATAAATGTTTATTGGTTAAACGATATATACAATTTGTTAATTCACATGCAGCATGTTCTATTATATAGTATAGATATACAATAGGGTTGAATTATGTATAGGGTTGCAAGGTATAAGAACATAAGATTATCCACCCCATAATAAAAAAAACAATTGAAAATGATAAATTATCAAACCATCCAAAACAACATTATAATTTAAAACACATCTAACACCTATAGTAAACAAATATAAAGGAAATTAAAACTTGAGTATGAACGAACGTAGAATATAATAGAGAAATAACTTTTAAATATAACGGGCCTCTGGAATCTTGGGTTCAACAATAACTCGAGTGTAATTAGTTGATCGTAAAATATTTCCTATAAACGAAACATAAAATTTGTATAAGCTATAAAATACAACAAAATTCATTTAATGTATGTAGGTATAAAATGTAGAGTAGCACATACTGTATGGCAAACGAACCAACTTCACTCGTGATACATAGACAATAGATTTGTCTAAAATTGAACGGAAAGTTTGAAGCGTGTGAATCTCCCGTGAGTCATATAACGTTAATTGTATTATGTGACCGCTACCACATATAATATATATCATTAGAAAAACAATAGTAAATTTACCTATATCTAAAAAAATATATAAATTCGAATTGAAAAAATGTCTTACGTAAAATCTCGAAGAAACATCAAAAAATGTCCAAATTGCCGCTCACCATTGACAATTCTACCGACGACATCTACAACCAAATAATTTGATCTTCATTTTATTTACTAAAAATATTGAATACTATTTAAAGATAAGTGGGTATTGGATAAGTTATACGTACCGGTAATTATTTTTTCATAATTGTTGTCATCTAAAAGCATTTTAATAGAAGGCACAAACGGATAAACACGAAACCCTCTTGGTATGTGTATTGATATTTTTATAATTTTAGTGAACTCGTTAAATACAATCTTGAAATCACTCCATATTAAAAGGTAGTTATCATGTTTTGGCCACTCTTGGTATTCAAATTTCTCTATCCTGAAACGGCTTAGAATAATCATGCTGCCCATCAGATCAACCTCTTTGTAACCTTCCATGAAATGTGCCGGTATAAATCCAACTAATTTTTTTCTCTACAAAGGAATTAAGATAGTGCTTTAGATATAATATATATTTTTATATTTTTTAAAATTTTAAACTATTAAATTTAGATCTTACGTGTTGGTCGAGAAAAACCACCAGCAGTTTCTTTTCAGATTCGAATTTCAAAACGAAGTCAACCCATACAAAACTCACTGTATAGCAAATACAGTTTTGTGTGACTGATGAAAAATCATCAACAATGGCATGCAATTCCATAATGAAGTTGTCCTTCATTTAAAAATAAAACATATTACTATATAATCTTTAAAATAAAGCATAACACTTAATTTAAATAACAATTGTTTCATTATTGCCAAAGTAGATAATGTACTTGAGAAATCATCTAATAGAGAAACAAATCAAGTGTCTAACAAAAAGGAAATAAACGATAGAATGATGTAGAATCTAAAATCCAGGTGACAATATTGTTTCCGTGTAGATTGCACCGTGTATAATACCACCAAAAATTGTAGGATGTATAAATCCTGCCACATTGAACCTGAGATCAATTTCAAAAACCTGCCCCCACTCCGTGATCACAAGAGTTGACCCACTTAGGTTGTAATGTGTCAAAGATGTAATTGTTGGTAATGGAAGGCACACCCTGTAAGGATATGTAAATATCTTTATCCACGTACCATTATATAGCTTCCATAACTCCAACGGCCTTTCGTAGTAACCACTGGAACAATACATATGAAGTTTTGATCGTATACTGACAAATGAACCATTAGGACCAAGACCCCCGACATTCGGATACGGTAATTCTGAAAATTGATGTGTGTTAACGTCAAAGCGAATAACTCGCCTGTTACTTGCAAGCCAATATTCCTTGACTGGGAAGTACACAGCATCTCCACAGAATGTTCCTGAACACCACCAGTAGGTATCACCATGGTACGGTCTTTTTTTTAGAAAGGGTGTAGATTTCCACGAGCCCCTACGCAATGAATACACGAAAACTGCAAGAGTACCTCGCCGACGTTTTATGTGGATAACGTTGTAATCAAATGTGGCGTCAACATAGAAACCAATTGCATCTTTTCTTGCATTAAAGAATCCCTGTTTATTAGAGTTGGATAACATTTTGGCGGCACCAGTTACTGGATTCCACACAAGCAAATCCCACGTGTTTCGAAGGCTAACACAAAGCATCCCATCCAGGCTTGATAAGAACATTAGGTTTTTGGGTTGAAATCCAAGCGGGGGAGTAACGTTCTTACTGACTAAGTAATCATTGTCATGATAATTTAACGTTCTAGAAATGCATGTCGGCATACGACTTGTGGTTAGGATTTTCTGATCCAGAGATTCTCGCATGTGTTGGGAGTATGTTTTTAAAAAATCAGTTGTCGACATGTACGTTAACCATTCTTTGCAAACACACTTGCATTTAACCAGAGCTTTTGGAGGAAGTCGTGCAATTATCTCCAGCATAAGAATAAAAAACAACTGAGGAGGCATAGTCGCTTTTTTTCTAAAATGAAAAGTAGAAGAAAAATATTTAAAATATCAAAAAATATGAAAGTAATTTAGTAAAAGTAAATATGTTAATAATCTAACCTAATTTATATGTGAATGTTTTCATAGATAAAATTTTAGTATTCTATTAATTAAATACTAAAATCTTTAATATACACCCATTTATTATTTTGTATTAAAAAGATTAACCCAACAATTTTATTAATGTTTAAATTGTTGGGTTAAAGAGAGTTTAATATAATTATAAATGGGCTTTTAAATTTGTTGTATTATTTGGGTTGTAAGGTTGAGTTGGGCTGGTGGGTAATTGGGCTTCTAAATAAGGGTCTGTTAATGTAGTATAGATATCGATAGAATTCAGACATTCAGTTAATAGCTTAAAATCTGTCTTAGGTAATTAACCTCTAAAATAGATCGTAAGTAAAGAAAAATTGTTAAAAGCTTTTTTTTTTCTAAATGCAACAATTAAAATTGTAATATTATACAAATTTTATTTGTATAATATTGGGGTAGGTGATATTATACAAATTGTATAATATTATACAAATTATACAAATTTTATTTGTATAATTTACAATTAAAATTATAATATTATACTAATTAGATTTGTATAAAGTGTAAATTTATTTTATATAAGATAGTAATTGGGGTAGGTGTGGGGTGGACGGTTGTATTAGTATAGATACACATCGAGATCTCGGAGTCATCCATTTTGTCTTAGGGTTTCAAGAAACCTGTCTTAGGGTTTCAAGAAACCCAAACGACAACCACTGATCCAAGAATCATCCCGGTTGATGTTGTTTGATCGGTTTATAGTTTGCGCATGTAGAGGGTTCCTCACGGTTCTTCCCGATTGTTTCACCCTTTTTCTTTCGTTGTAATCGACTGTCGAATATGGTTTTCGGACCAGATGGGTTCGGGATTCAAATGCGAATCCACCCTTTGACAGTATTATACATCTATAGCGCCCAACATCATCTCGATGATTGTCAACATCCGTGATTCTTTGTATTCAACAGTCGATTCGGGTTCTTGGTCCCGAGGGTTTGGGGCTTCACCTACACTCAACCCTTCGACGGTATTCTATATCGACATTGTTCAATATCGTTTGGATGTTTGTAACCATCCATGTTTAGTTGTATTCGACAGTCGATTAGGGTTTTTGGACCCTAGGGTTTCTGGATTCACCTTCACTGCACCATTTGACGGTCTTCTAGATCCACAATTTAGAGGTATGAAAGTTCTTTATTTATCTACTTTCTCTGTGTTATTAGACATCGCTGAGTTGGTGTTGGATTTAGGGTTAGATGTTTATGCAACTGAGATAGTAATTACATTTTATGATTTTCGTTATTAATGGTTCAGGGTTTAGTTGTGATTTGTCATATATACGATTGATATTGTTGGTGTTTATTTTCTTTTAAGTGTTTGTGATATCTACTGTTGATGTTGTTTGCGATGAGGGTTTGTGATTGAATCAGAATTATAAGTTTGAGTTTGATGGTTGTTTTATCTAGTTGATGTTCTTGTGCTTGATTAATGTCACACACACAAGCCATTTGTTTTGTTTCTGTATTTGTTGCATTTTTCTTCTCAAGCATATTATAATTTTTTTATAGAACTACAACATTAATGCTAATCAACTTCATAAATGCAGGTTGGTGGTGTGATGCAGATTCTGTATGGTTTAACCTTGAAAGATTTCTAAAATGGTAACCAATCCTGTGTAAGGCATCCAAACCTTTGACAATTTGCAAGTACCCTCACCGGTGTTAATACTTGGTCTATAGGCAGGTACTATTAATTACTTGTTTATTTAATTCTGTTATAATAACATGCTTAATGAATTTTGATTTATTATGGATTATTTGTGTGGCTTGTGTGCATATTAGTACTACTATAGAGAACAATCATACCGATTGATTAACTCCTTAGACGTGCTTGTCCGACCTTCATTAGAGAGGTTAGGAATCTGGCCTCCGTCTAAGCTTCGTTAACTATTAGTATGATTGGTTTATTATTTTGAGGATGAGTGTTTCTACAATACAACATAATACGGTTATAGTCTTAGTTTCTTTATTTGTAATTGATATTTTGATATACTTGTAATTGTACATCAAATGATTTAAACGTGCATTTTCTAGTTTTATGTGTTATTGTTAGTGTGTTGCTGATGTGTGTGTTTATGTTCTTCTGTGTGTGCTTGTGTACATTTATATGTGTCTAAATATTTATGTTTATAATTGTATGTTGCTTGTTTATTTAATTCTGTTATAATAACATGCTTAATGAATTTTGATTTATTATGGATTATTTGTGTGGCTTGTGTGCATATTAGTAGTACTATAGAGAACAATCATACCGATTGATTAACTCCTTAGACGTGCTTGTCCGACCTTCATTAGAGAGGTTAGGAATCTGGCCTCCGTCTAAGCTTCGTTAACTATTAGTATGATTGGTTTATTATTTTGAGGATGAGTGTTTCTACAATACAACATAATACGGTTATAGTCTTAGTTTCTTTATTTGTAATTGATATTTTGATATACTTGTAATTGTACATCAAATGATTTAAACGTGCATTTTGTAGTTTTATGTGTTATTGTTAGTGTGTTGCTGATGTGTGTGTTTATGTTCTTCTGTGTGTGCTTGTGTACATTTATATGTGTCTAAATATTTATGTTTATAATTGTATGTTGCTGGGTTATATGAGTTAATTATATACAATAAATACAATTATTCTAAAACTAACCTAAATATATAAGATATTTTTCATGAATTTGTTGATTAATGGTTCAGGGTGTAGTTTTGGATTTGCAAATATATGTTAGAATTTGGTGGTGATTATTTATTGGTTGATTTGGTTGTGCTTGATTACTGATTTTTGAGATTTCACATTGAAATAATTAATCATGTTATTGTGCTTTGTTTAAATATTTGACATATATGGTAAAACTTTAAACCAAGGAAATTCCAAAGGTGACATGTATTTTAATAACTGTTCTATACGCGGGTACTCTTTAGTACTTTTTATTTTATTATGTTATAACAACATCCTTAATTTATTTTGATTTAAGGTGGATTATTTGTGTGTGTCTTACGTGCATATTAGTAGTACTATAGAGAACAATCATACTGAATGTTTAACTCCTTAGTCGTGCTTGTCCGACCTTCATTAGAGAGGTTAGGAATCTGGCCTCCGTCTAAGCTTCGTTAACTATTAGTATGATTGGTTTATTATTTTGAGGATGAGTGTTTCTTTAATACAGATTAATACAATGATAGGCTTTGTTTCTGTATTTGTACTTGGTATTTTAATATCCTTGTAATTGTACATCAAATGATATAAACGCGCATTTTTAGTGTTATGTGTTATCGTTGGTGTGAGTGTAATTGTAATTATTCTGTTATAACAATTAGTATGCTTGGTTTATTATTTTGATGATGATTGTATAGATAATTCAGCCTAATACGATGATATCCTTTGTTTTTGTGTTTGTATTTGATATTTGGCAGCATTAGGAGGAACCGTAAAAACTGATGATATGTAGTTAGAGTTTACCTGTTATTAGTATGGGAGTTATTGTGTGTGCATAGTACATGTTAAACCTAACATGAACATTTAATATTGAAAATGTCACACAGAATAATGTAATCACAACATAATAAAACTAATTTACATACAAGGTTTTCTTAATAATACATACCTCTGCTGAAACTTTGAAGTTAAATGTTGAGCAAAACAACTGAAACGTGTAGATTTTGAGTTTATGTGTTAATAAGAAACAAGTAAACAAATAATGCTTATGAAATCAAAATATCTTTCAAAGTATCAATCAATAAAATATGAAAGATACCTTTAAGCACACGGATGTTGATTGCTAAGAATCAAAAGCTGAAATCTGAAACATGTAGCTTGTTGAGTTTATGTGTTAAAAAGAAATAGATAAACAAATAATGCATATGCAATCAAAAAATTATTCACAGTAGCAATCAATAAAATATGAAAAACACCTTTAAGCAGACGGATGTTGATTTCTAAGAATCCGAATCTGAAAAACTGAAAACAAAAGTATACTTTTGTTGACTAATGTTTATATATGTGAAGCATTACCGTAGATTGTCCCTTAAAAATAGGAACAACCTAGTAATTGACAGGCCCGTGGTAAAACATGTTCTCCTTAAACTCTGTTGATTTTTTTATGGTTTAAATTCTTAAACTTTTAAAATATTTAAAGTGTTAAATATTATCATTAACTAACTAACTCACCTAATATTCTACTATAATCAATTTGCAATTGGATAAAGTGATTTTAGTCTAAGAAACAATACCAGATTCAAAATCCTTGTCATCCGCAAAGGTTGGCACTTTTAAAATTTATGTTTGTTTTTTATTAGATGGACACTTTTTACCAATCTTGTCATCCGCAAAGGTTGGCACTTGAATAATAAAATTGAGCATTGTTAGTTTGCGTACCCGTATATTGTCCCTGAAATATACAAACAACTTACTAATTGACAGGAAGTAAAAACATTGATAATACTTCTACATTATATTTTTTTAGTTTTCATAGGTGTCTTGCTGTGTTTATCTTAATCACATTTTAGGTTTGAATTTAATATACTAAACAACTTAATGATTAAGATGATATTATTAAAACATTTTGCTAAAACATTACTGATTTACTTTCTTATATAAGTTTGATATTGTTAGTGTTTATTTTCGTTTAAGTGTTTGTGATTGATTCATAATTTTATTGATTAATGGTTCAGAGTGAACCTGTTTATGGTTTTATGATTGGTTTTATCTAGCTCTTTATGTTGTTTGTGATGATGGTTTGTGCTTGAATCAGAATTATAAGTTTGAGTTTGCTAGTGGCTTTATCTAGTTGATGTTGTTGTGCTTGATTAAGTTGATATTATGAAAATGTTTTCCTTAAACTTTGCTGATTTTTTTTGTTGAAAATCTTCAACTTTCTAATTATTGAGTTAGATGCTTGAATTACCCAATAGAGCAGTATTGAATTTAATAAATAATAAGATCAATAAACATAAACAATTTAAATAAACCCACATACTGAAAATCATAATATTATAAAGATGATAGAATGATTTAATTACATAGCATGAGATATGCTTTTAAAACAAACTACAACTTTTTATTAAACTATTGAACATAAATTAAAATACGAAACAAATATAAAATATTTTTCATCTAAATTTAAGTCTAAACAAGATGAGGTCTAGTTCGCTTCTGCACAGTCACACGAGGAATTTTAATTTTGATTTCATGCTTCTTGGCTGAACATGCAGTGTCTTCTAGTTCATGGTCTTTGTCAATGTTATCCGGACCATCCAACTCAATTACCTCACTCCATTTCCATTCGTCAAGCCTCTTTTTTCTCTTTTTTTGGTTTTCAAATATCTTAGCTTGTGCTTCAAACAGCCGATCCTTAAATAAAGAAATAGTTAGTATAAAGCTTATAAAATAAATATATAATAGTATTAAAAATACCTCCTCACTAAATTCACGTTGAAGATCAGATTTGTAGGGACTAAACATGGCACCACAACAAATAATCTCAACACTATTATCAAGATCAAGATCAATATCTACCTGTATACAAAATATATCAGATTGCATTTTACATCAAATTTAAAACAGAATATAAACATAAACAAATGGAAACCATTTACCTTGATAGGCTTATGTTTATTCAATTCGTCATCAAGATCTCCAATACCCTGCACTTTATGTTCATCCACATCCTGATGTTTAAAATCAATTATTGATTAATATAAAAATTAAAAATAATATCAAATAAGCACAAAACAATCATATGTATAAATTAACATTTGACTATACACCAACCTTCTTATGAGAAACAACCTGCACAAAATACAAAATACAATTAAAATAATTACTAAATCATAAACCACGTTCAATACACTTGTAATCATAAATATAACATTTTATGTCTGTACCTTTGAATTGCCGAGATCAGTATGCAGAACTTCTAAAGGTGCAATCTTAAATGGTTGGTATTCACGAATTTTTGCAGCATCCAAAGACATGGTTAGTTTTTCTCCATTTAAAAATTTATGAACTTGTATGTATTTATATGCTGCTGTTGGGTTTTTCAATTTTCAATTGACGCCTGAAGAGCAACCGAATTAGGCCTGCCATAAACATCTCTTTGTTTGTTAGGTTGTTGTTTCTGATAAAGCATCTTCGGGTTAAAAATTTTACCATTTTAACCATATGGTGGAAATTTTAACCAATGTGAAGTAAAATAAAATGGGTACATCTATCTTTGATGATTATGGTTTTAATAATAATTAATGTCCATCAGGAATAATAAAAATATTTTTTTGGATTATATAAAAGTTTTGTATGTTATATATTACTACTTTAAATTTTTTAATAATGACATGAGAGATATGTATGTATTGTAGTTATTATTATTATTTTTAATTTATAATAAATTACTATATTTATAAACAAAGATTTCAGTTTTCATAAATGGCTCATGTTGTTAATGATTTTATTTAAATAAATTTGTGGTATTTTTTTTAAATAAAGCATCTTATGGTCATACTGTATTATAGGTTTTATATACATATGTAAGTAATTTATACATATCTAAGTAATTTTTTTTGGTTATATATAATGTAAAAAAGATGTACCCGATATTTATTATCTATACTAACATTTATTCTGATTTATTTTTTATTTTTGTTAATTTAAGTAGCATCAATTGCGGAAAATTAGGTATATACTTTATTTATTAAATTTCTTGATTTTATTTGTGACTGAAAATTAATATACAGATATGTTACATTTCAGGTTATACAACTGAAGCAGCGGGGTAATAATTTTTGTTTAATATTAGGTTTCAATTTTTTATTAAATTACCTAATACATTTTAATTTTTTCAGGTTTCAAGTAACAAAATAAAGCTGCTGGTAATCCCATTATATGGTATGTTTATGTATTTTAGCTTTGCATATTATTTTTAAAGTTATGCAACATCTCTGCTTTCATAACTTTAAAAATAAAATAAATTTTTTCAGTTTTACATATGGTATGTTTACATATTCAGATTTGTTGTAACTGGTTTTGCAAAATTACAGCATTAATATATGCATTTATGGATAACTGTTGCGACAAAAAGGGGAAACAGGTATAAATTTAATATGTTTTTGTTTAATATTTAGGTTTCAATTTTTTATTAAATTAGCTAATACATTTTAATTTTTTCAGGTTTCAAGTAACAAAATAAAGCTGCTGGTAATCCCATTATATGGTATGTTTATGTATTTTAGCTTTGCATATTATTTTTAAAGTTATGCAGCATCTCTGCTTTCATAACTTTAAAAATAAAATAAATTTTTTCAGTTTTACATATGATATGTTTACATATTCTGATTTGTTGTAACTGGTTTTGCAAAATTACAGCATTAATATATGCATTTATGGATAACTGTTGCGACAAAAAGGGAAACAGGTATAAATTTAATATATTTTTTTTAATATTTAGGTTTTATTAAATTTCAGAATTTAATTTTTCCAGGTCTAAAGTAACAAAAATGAAGCTGATGGTTTTACAAAATTTAGTTTTACAAAATGTTATTTGTGGTAAGATGCTGAAATACACAGTTATAGGCTGGACTTTATTTAGTTTGTATTTGTAAGATTTTAAAATTTTAATATGTTATTTCTTATTCTTAGTTGTAAAATAAACATTCCGTAATTTATTTATGTATAATGATCTAACAACATCAGGATTTTTAAATTATTAACAATTAAAGGTATCAATGTGTAAATATAATTTGTTACCACGTTTTTAGCAAGGAAAATATGAAATTTTATACAAATAAAAGGATCAATTTGTAAATGTATTTGAATTTCCCCTTTTATTGGATGGCTAGATTGTCTAAATTGCCCTCAAAAATTATTGTTTTTAAGTTGTACGTTATGCATAAAAGATTCAAATCTCTTAACTTGGTCGTCGTCCCTCCTTCGTGTATTATAATATAGTATAGATATATATATAT
>JABSNV010000945.1:5000-45000 GCA_024085815.1 Flaveria linearis
TGTATTAAGAAAAATATAACCTTCTCGGACGTGTATCTCCAAACGACAAGCACATGGCAAGTCCATGGACGTGAACAACTAGTGTCCACATGAACCCCCAGACTCCTGAATCATTTCCATTTTCGTCAACTCTGATTCAAGGAGGCTAAGGCAAAAAGTTGATACTTTATAATATAATCTTGAAAACAATGACAGGCGATGGTCTTTTTTAATTTTCACACGGGACACCTCGAATGTTTTACAAATTTCAATCTCCTGGCCGCGCACGAGGTCACAAACATATCCGACAAGTGTATGCAACGTATTGTTGGTCCCTGTGAGGTAACTCTTGAAGTTGGCATGTTGGCCCTCAACCCGATTAGTTGTAAATTCACCAAAGTTAAGGCGGTCGTACATCCAACAAGTAACAATTTTCTCTTTGTACGGCACCAACCAATTATTCCAAATATATTCCCATACCTCTGAAAGAAAATAACAAACTTTAGAAAATGAACAAATAAATTGTTAGAGTAAAAATAAATATGAAATTCTTACCACTTTTACCATCTTCATTTAACTTTTCTTCCATCTTCCTGCAATTGTAATCGTACATTGCCTCTGTGGGAGACGAACACAAGGTCTTCCACCAGTATGAAAAATCCTTCCACATGTCGGTTTTAAAAAGGATATTCCACCGTCTTTTGATATTCTCCCTAACGTGCCACCTGCATAGGTTTTTAGTAGCACTCGGGAACACTGTGTCACACGCACTCATCAAAGCCAGGTCCCTGTCTGTGACAATAACGCGAGGCTCCACACACCCATTGAGCATATCTCTGATCTGCTCCTGTACCCATGTGAAGTTGTCTTGCCGTTCCCTCGATATAAATGCATGCGCGATACAAAACGACTTCGACGTCGACGTAACGCCAATAACCTGAACAAACGGAATGTTGTACATGTTGGTCTTGTACATCGTGTCTATCAACATCACGTGCGGGAATACGCGCCACATTTTATACGAAGTAGGATGACAAAAGAAAACATCTTCCACGGCCTTAGTAGTTGCATTCGTTCGTGTTTCATACACGAACTCTTTAGATTGTTGCAGGTTTTCAAGTTCCTGCATTGGTGTGATGCCTTCTCTCCCTCAGCCCTAAACTTTGACGTCAGATTGTATATGTCTTGAACAACACAGACGCTGTGGGGAAACTGCTCCCTTACGGCTGAATGGATATGTCGTGGCCGCACGTGCTGCCTGTTTAATTTCTCGACAAGATCAATTTCTTTGGCGGTCATCTTCCTAAGATGCGCTTGGCCCTCCTCGTACACAACAGGACCGTGGTTGTGCGTCTCGTTTCTCTCCTCTAACATCCAACTGTCACTCTTTCCTACGTACTTCCCTACGAGTTTAAAGGGACATCCTTTCTTTATGCTCCCAGTACGTCTACTTGTGCCAGTGAATTTTAGGTTCACCACTACGATTGCATATTAGTTCCATATCCTTTTTTCGTGACCGACCCACCATAATGACGCACCCATGCTCGCGTCCTCTCGTTTTAGCCCACTTCTCCAAGTCCTCACGAGAATCAAAATACTGAAAAAATGATAAAGCTAGACATAAAAAACAATATATAAAACAAATAAAAAAAATAAAATAAACAAAAGAATAAAAACTCTTCGTACTTGATTGGTTTTATAAGAAACCGTAGCCTTTCTTATCCGATCCTCATCCCCATCATGCTCCGCGGCGTCCCCATGGTTTTCTTTGAGGTGAACCGAACCGTCACTCTCATCTGTGTCATTCCCATTAAAAGTATCCGACACGTGTGTAATTTCTAGATCTGACTGGTACGGGAGAAGTCCGTAATCCAGCTCTGTTTGTGAGTGGTACGTGTTCGGGGCATGCCCGTAAGAATTGCAAGGGGGATATCTGTACCCTTCACCGTAACCTGTCGGTCCAAATAAAGAGTTGTACGCCTCTTGAGCAAATGTGTTCGACTGGTTGGTTTCCTCCTCCCCCCATGGAGGGTGACTCCCGTATACGTAATATTCCTAAAAAAGATAATGGTTAGATATTTCAAATAATAAGTTATAATAAAACATATACTAGTTCAACCTGGTTCGAATCTTCGATATGTGGCACCTCATTCAAATCTGGAAGCTTCGGCTTTTGATAATGATCTCCCGAACCCGACATTGTTTTCTAATTAACGAGTTTTTGGAATGACGAAGGCTGAAAAATCTCGAGTGTTGGATGAATGAAAGCTCAAAATCCAAGGTCGATTAAAAACTGAAATTTGGATTACGAAATTGCGAAAAGGAAGTTTGGAAATGGATATGCCGATTGTTCTAAGTTGAAAGGTATAAGGTGAAATTCTGGGGCACAAACCGTCACGGTTTGGCCTCCACGTGACGGTTTGTGCCGGGAATCCCGGCCTTTTGTCAAAATCACGTCTACGTCGTACCTTAAACTGAGACCTTGTACCCTAGAGGTCACGGTTTGGCCTCCACGTGACGGTTGGTGACCGCTTCTCAACTTTAACAGCCCATTTTGTCATTTTTGTCGTTTTGTTATCACGAGGTCACGGGGACTACCACCCCAAACCGTGACAGTAAGACCATGCGGTCACGGGGACTACCACCCCAAACCGTGACAGCAAGCCCATGCGGTCACGGTTAGGTTCCAAAATGTGACCGCAAAACCTAACCGTGACCGTTTGAACCGGCCCACCCCCAAAAACCCATGCGGCGTCCCCATTAGGACCCTTTTAAAGTTATCAACACAAGGTATTTATCATGTTGCCCCTCCATGTTGATAATTATTTTATGGAGCACTCACAATAACAACCGAATTTGAGACCCAACTCCGGATCACTATATCTTCTTCACAATATTGATCGAAAACCACATAGTATGTTGATTAATAAATCATTATTTATAGAGTAAATTACAAATTGTGTCCTTTATTAATACATGAAATTACATCGTATGTCCTTTAGTTTCAATAATTACATCATATGTCTTTTTTATATAAAAATTACACACATATTGTCCTTTACACTAACCTTTGTTAAAATTTACAGTTAAGTCATGCATGTGCACTTCACATGAGGGACATTTAAGTATTTTACATGCCTACAATGAGTCAAAAATATTTTTACGTCACTTCATTTCCATCGCGATCATGTTAGGTGTTTAAAGTTGGATGTTTGAAATTTTCGATAGTAGAAATGACTATCAGTATTTGGATATCTGAAATTCAGATATTCGAAATTTCGGATATGGATACAGATAGCGATTTGAATATCTGAACTTCTTTTTTCTTTTGTAGTAATTAGATATATGGTATTATAGAAATAATGTAAAAACAACACGCATAAAAAAGTCCTAATATACACTAACAAGTCCCAACAAAAAAAACGTTTAACACTTTATAAAATAACAAAAAGAATTTTAAGTTTTTGGATAATTTAAAAAATATATTTTGTTATAGTTTTTAAAGTGTTAAAGGTTTTTTATTTTGGTTGAGACTTGTTATTGTGTATTGAAACTTTTCTTAACATGTGTTGTTTCATATTATTTTTATGATCACAATTATCTAATTATTCCAAAAAAACGAACAAGAAATTCAGATGTCTGAATCGTTATCCGTATCTGTATCCAAAATTACGGATATCTGAATTTTAGATATCCAAAATTTAAGATACGGATACGGATAGTGATTTCAACTATCCGAAAATTTCAGATACTCAATTTTGAGCACTCTAACATGAAGGCGACGAGAACGAAGCGACGTAAAACTATTTTTGACTCGTTGTAGGCATGTAATATATAAATGCTCTCATGTGAGTAGCATATAACTGACTTAACTGTGAATTTATATGTAGGTTAGTTTAAAGGACAATAGATGAGCAAATTATTTTAAAAAGGACATTTCATGTAATTATTAAAACTAAAGGATATAATATGCAATTTTATATATAAATAAAGGACATAATTTGTAATTTACTCTTATTTATATTAAGAGTTAATTACACGATTGGTCCCTGTGATTTGCTCATATTGCAACATTGGTCTAAACTTTTAAGAAATTACAGGTTTGGTCCCAACTGTTTACCAAACTATAACACTATTGGTCCCCGAAGTGGATGGTCGTTAGGTTTAAGGTTAAATAAATGTGAAGTTACTTTTTTACCCTTAACTAAATGACGAAACATAAAAAATAATAATAAATATATATCATCAACATCATCATCATCATCAACATTCCATCATCATCATCATCAACATTCCATCATCATCATTACTAACCCCAACGTTTCCCCCCCCCCTTCTCTCCGGCAATTGCCGCCGATAGGCCCCCAACAGCATAACCACCATTGTCGCACCCTATCGTCTACATCATCCACCACCGTCATCGATGCCTGAGTCTCGAACGTCTCCACCATCCACACATAATCATCAACATCGATATTCTGTCATCATCATCATCCCCACCGTTGATGCCTGAGTCTCAAACTTCCCTCTGGCACCGTTGAAGACCGCGACCGCCCAGATCTACTATCGTCCACCAACGGCTACCCACCACCACCACTCTAACCACCATTGACCACCAAGATCCGATGTTGTCTCCTAACGCGATGATTGTTTGCAACAATGGGTTGATGATGTGGTCTTGGGTGATGATTATAATCAAAAGGGATTTGGCATTTGATTTCAGATCCTTGTAATGGAAGGAATGGTGGTTGTGGGGTAGAGGAAGACGGTGATGATGGTGGTGGTTCAAGTATGTATTACGATGGTGACGACTGTGGCGGGAAACAAGCAGGTGAGGGAGGACGGTGATAACTGATGGTGGTTGGCAGCAGTATGGTGATGATAATCGGTGGTTCGCGGTGGCCATGGTGATGACTGATGATGGTCGGCGATGGTGCTTCGTGAGTTGAAGGTTGTGGACAAGGAGAAGAATGATCCTACGTGAGTTGCAAGTTGTGGATGAGGGGAAGAAGGAGATGTGAAAGTGTGGGTCCCACATAACCATATGGGGAAATTACCAAAATGACCAATTGACCAAATCGAATTTCAAAAATAACCAGTCAAAATTGAAGTTTGAAAAAAACAACAAATCACAACCCGCCATATGTCATCCCTCGCTGATGTGGCGAGGGATTATGGGGATCCCTTGCTCAGAAAAACATGTCTGACAAGGAACATACATGATCCCTCACCCACGTGTACCTTCTCACCCAGAAAAGCGTGCCCCTCGCTGAGTTAGCGAGGGATTATGAGAATCCCTCGCCCTTAATTACGAAAATAAACCCCCTCGCCCTTATATATATATATATATATATATATATATATATATATATATATAACCCAAAAAATCCGAGATTTTTAATTATTTATTGTTTTTAAATACTTATATGTTTAATTTAATTTTATTTTGCCCTATATAATACAATTTTTACCTTTAACAAATCTTATATTCTTCTTATAATTCTCTGGAACTTTGTAAAATGTCAGTTAATATTATAGTATGCAGTGGTGGTAAATGACATTTGTAAACGGTGTTAAAGAATATCTATTATTAAAATGTAAAATGTGTTAGACATGTTCTTTGCTTGTGTCATGTTAAAAGTTATAGTACTATTGAAAGCTGTATAATATTTAGGAGTTATAATATAAATAAAAACGAGATAAATGTCTAGACTTTATTTATTAGATGAAAATTAGCTTAAAATCATAAAACAATAACAAAATATAAATGTTCAGTAGAATCAATCATATAAGGTTAGCATATCTTGACACAACTTGAAACACGACATGTAATTATGTAAGTGATCAACTTTTACTCGGCCACTATACTTGTTTGATCAAACACGTCATGATGTTGAACATGAGCCGCTTAATTATTCGAAAACTTGATTACGACTCGTTATACGAGTTAACGTTTAAGAGTTTCTTTTTCTAGAAAAAAATATTAATAAAAGCTCATATTTAGATTTTAAAGAGGGTATATTTAAAAAATTTTAAAGATTTAAAGTTTAATAGTTATTTTTACTTTTCCATCTAACTATAATTATCAAAAGTAAAATTATTCTTCCATCTTGCAATCTTTATCATCTCTTAATTTCAATAATTTTGTTTACTCTAACTATCTGATATTTACACTTATTTTTAATTTTCGAGTTAAATATTAACACGAAACGATTTTAGGGATAATTACCAAAATAAAAATTGACCAATTAAACTTCATACAATAACCTTTGACTAAGGTGGTGTTTGTTTTTCTGAAAAAGAGCTTCTGAAGCTCTTTTGTCTGCGCCAGAAAGAGGCGGGCAGATGTTTCTGGTCTGCAGAGTGTTTGTTTTTCTGAAGACGTTTCACTAAAAAAGGTCTGCGTGACCTCTTCTCCAAGAAGAGATGGACTAAAGTCTTCAGAAATCTTCTCACCTCTTCACTCCTTCCCCCTTAGGCCTCAACAACTCAAAACCACCATGGCAGCCACCGTTAACGCCACCACTCCTCCTCCTCCTCCTTCAATCACACTCACCGCCCCCAACCACCGCTTCGCCACCAACCTACACTACCCAAACCTCCACCACCACCACCACCGCCGCCTCCGCCTTCGCCACACCACAACCTGTTCCTACAAAGTATCAATCGAACACGAAGGCCAATCGACCGTACTCGAAGTAGATCCAGACGAAACGATTCTCGAGAAGGCGCTCGACACCGGAATGTCCGTACCGCACGATTGCAAGCTCGGAGTGTGCATGACGTGTCCCGCAAAATTGCTCTCCGGAAGCGTCGATCAGAGCGAGGGGATGCTAAGTGACGATGTGATTGAGCGTGGCTACACGTTGCTCTGTGTCTCGTAGCCTAAGTCCGATTGTGATATCAGAATCATACCTGAAGAAGAATTGCTCTCTCTGCAATTAGCTACTGCAGATGATTAGCTCCATTTTGGTGTACCCTTCGTTTTTGATGAATCCTTTTAGTTTTTAATCTACTGTGATCATTAATTAACATCTGTTTGTCGTAAATCATTCTACTCGAGGAACATTATATTTTATAGTTTGTTGAATGGTTTGTTGAATCAATAGTTTTGATAGTGATTTGGTTAGATTTGTGGATATTCCTATTGTTCCCAGCTTCTCAAACGTCTCATTTCCTACACAGTAAACATTCAAATGAATTTTTGTTCTATGAATGGTTTATTGATTCAATAGTTTTGATTAGTGATTTGGTTTGGTTTGGTTTTGTTTTGTGAATAGTCTCTTGATTCAGTAGTTTTGATTAGTGATTTGGTTTGGTTTTGTGAATAGTTTGTTGATTGAGTTTATTTTAGCACGCTACAGATGTTAAAAAACAAACAGTCTTTTTTTTACAGACTGCAGACGTTTGGTCCACCTCTTCTCCTGCAGATGTCTGCAGATGTGGTCTGCTACAGATGTCTGCAGATGTGGTCTGCAGACTGCAGACGTTTTACCTCTTCAGAAACAAACAGCACCTAATTATTTTTACAAAAAGGATAAAATAAAGAACTAACAAATTCTTTTAAAAATAAAAAATAATAATATAACTATTTTGACTCGGCGAGGGAAATGTCAAATCCCTCGCCCGGATAACCGTGCCCCTCGCCTTGGTAATAATGCCCTCGCCTCTTTGGTCAAATCCCTCGCTGATGTGTTGCTCCTCGCTGACATGGCTGATCCGAAGGCTGACGTGGGCGAGGGTTGGGTCAAATCCCTCGCCTAGGTTGTTGTGCTCCTCGCTGACGCGAAGAGGGAGGGGTCAAATCCCTTGCCTAGGTAAATGGACACCTCGCCTAAACTTTTTTTTTAATTCGCAATTTACACGTGGGCGAGATAATTATGACTTTTCCTCGCATGTGGCGTGGTTTTATGAGAAGATGGGAGGTTAATCCATGTGGGCGAAGGGAGGTTAATCCATGTGGGCGAAGGGAGGTTAATCCACGTGGGCGAGGTTTTATGACTTTTCCTCTCCTTTGGCGAGGGTCAAAGTCAACTGTCTATTTTCTTATTTTTTTTGTTAATGGTTATTTAGGTAAATTGGGTTGGTCAAGTGGTCATTTTGGTAATTTTCTCAATATTATATGGGTGTGTATATTTTTTAATTGTATCTTGTAGTTCAGGGGCATTTTGATATTTTCACCTCCACTTAACCAAAAAACTTAACAGAAGTTAGTGTTAAGGATCAATAGTGTTACGGTTTGATAAACAGTTGAGACTATACCAGTAATTTCTCAAAAGCTGGGATAATATTGTAATATAAGCAAACCACAAGAACCAATAATGTAATTAACTCTTATATTAAAACATTGACTTAATCACCAAGGCTCTTACTCTAGAAGGAAACTACTCTCCTAAACTAATCCTTACCACACAAAACTTCATTCCACAAACTAAACCAATTCAAATAAGAAAAAAAAAGGAAAAAGAAGAAGAAAAAAAAAGAAAAAACAAATAAACCTAGTCAAAGACCAAACCTTGCACCCCAAGTCTTGACTCGTTTGACCCACCTCAAATTAAATAAGAACTAGATAGTTTGTTATAATAAAAACGAATTTTGTGAACTCGAATTAGTACCAAATTTTATTATTGATCAATGGAAATCAAAATACAGAAATACATGATAGGGTATTATTTACATCAACATCTCCAAATTCAAATTAAAACAAGAGAAAGGGGAGTACTCTGTTTTTAGTTTATGATGTCTAAACTCTGGTAGGGATAATAGTAATAATGACATAACATAGGTATTATAGTAGATGGGGTCTGTAAGAGAGAAGACATAAGTTTATCTTAATAAGTTTATCATACATTTTCATTTGTATAATTTCAAAATTTTAAATTGATTTCTTTTAGCGTTTGGTGTCAAAAGTTTTTAAGGTCATTGTCAAGATTTAATGGGGCTGTGTCAAAACTTCAACAACGTCGGTATCAAAATCCCAATTTTTTTAATTTAAAAAATCCAACATCGTTGATTTTTAAAGGTTAGTCATTTTTATTGAAATCATTTGATTTATTCTCTTCAAATTCCAACATATTCATGTTGTAGGATTAAGCTTATTTCTTGCATGTTGTTGTCGGTTTACATGATTGATCCTTCTTGTACATATCTTGTTGCCCCTCCCTACAGACAATTGTTGGATGGACCACACACAATAACAACCGAATTTATATTTTCTTCGAATATTGATCGAAAGCCGATCCGTAGATCTCTATTTTTTATCAAAACGACTTAGGGGCCGTTTGATTTGCTTCTGACCCGGTCAAAATGTCTGACCCACTGACCCGGTCAGACAATTTGGCCGGTCAGCATGTTTGATTCTTACTTTTTCGCATCTGACCTGGTCCGAGTGTCTGACACCACTGACCCATACATATTTTCCACTTAGACAACCCCTTATCCGATCACTATCTTTTGACTGAGTAAGGGATTTCAAACAACTCCTCAATTACCAACACTCTTAATCTAGAAGGAAGCTATTCTCCTCAACTAATCCTTACCATGCAAAATTAAATTTTATACCATAAACTAAACCAATTCAAACAACCAAAAAAATAAAAAGAAAAAAAAAAATAAATAAGCCTAATCAAAGGCCAAAACTTGCATCTCAAGTCTTGACTCATTTGACCCATCTCAAAACAAATAAGAACTAGATATATAGTTTGTTATTACAAAGAACGGATTTTGTAAACCCAAAATCTGTTATTGATCAATGAAAATCTCAATACAGAGATACATTATAGGGTATTATTTCCATCAAAATCTCCAAATCCAAGAGAAAGGGGAGTAGTCTGTTTTTAGTTTATGTAGGGATAATAATAATCATAATAATAAGGCATAACATAGGTATTATAGTAAGGATTAACGTCCACAGTAGTGGCCTTTGGTTCCTTGGATTCAGGCTTCTTTTCCTCCACCGGACCAACACTCACGAGCTCTGTGAACCCAACCTTTTTCCTCAATAAGTTGGTCAATTCGACCGAATCGATCCCTTCACCCTTCACCTCTATCTGCTCTCTATTCGACCCGACAAACGACGCTGATTCGACCCCTGTTCATTTGTCAAATTCACTTATTATGGAACGTGAGAAAATAATTATTAATTCATACAGAGAAGATTTGAGAAAGATGATGTTACCGGAGATGCTAACGGCGATCTGGAACGCTTTACGTGCTTTCTTTTCGCTGGTCATGGTCACCCTCACCACAATCTTTTGCTGCAAAATCAAATTGATCAATTACACGACGAATTTGAGATAAAATGATATCTTCAGTAGTTAAAAGCAAATTAATTAAAGATGATGGATTAGAGTTACTGAAAAGATGTTACCTTTGCCATTGGTGTGAGCTGGATGATGAAATTGAGTTTTTGTAGAAGAAGAAGAAGAAGCAGCTTAGTTGATAATCTTTCATAAATCCTAGTGTAAACTTTATATGATTCAAACGTATGAGTGAACACAACGAAGAAGAAGAAACAGAGAACTTGACAACAATGAAAACTTAGACAATCAGACTTCAAGAACAAGCAGCAATTCAATGCTTGTTATCACTGATTGACTCAGAAGATCAAAGGTATCGAAGCATCAATCGAACGGCAAGCTCTACTGCTTTCAAGATGATAAACCCTAAATCTCGTGTGTTCCTTGTAGCCGATAGAAGATGCGATGAATATATAGATCCACAAGAACCAGAGTTAGTCCAGATCTTTTCCTTATGTGCAGAAGACACCTTTAAGAAAGAGTAAATGCCATCCAGCCCCCTTGAACAAATAAACCTCAAAAAGATAAAAAAACACACAAAATAAGGATTGAATTGAATGTATAATTATAGGAAAATTTAACACCCACCCTCAATTCAATTCCTAAAACAAATCAACGAGACCCAGTTTTCCACACAGATATTTGTGTTGATTAACACCTAAACTTTTTGTGAAAATATCAGCAGGTTGATCAAGGGTATCGATTTTTTTAATTTTAAAGATTCCAGCTAAAACCTTTTCCCTTAGAAAAAATAAATCGATTTCAAAATGTTTAGTTCTCTCATGAAATACTGGGTTTGCTGTCATAAGAATGGCAGCATTACTGTCACAAAAAATATCAATTGGAATAGTACACGTTACCTTCATATCTTCAAGAAGTTTCCGAATCCATAAAATTTCACAACCAGTAACACACATAGCTCTATACTCAGCTTCAGCTGAGGATCTAGATACAGTATTCTGTTTTTTACTTTTCCATGATATTAAATTGCCACCTAAATAAACACAGTATCCAGAAACACATCTTCTAGTGGACAGACACTTACCCCAGTCAGAGTCTGAATACCCTGTTAAATTGAATTCAGAGTGCTGTTTGAACATTAACCCTTGACCAGGATTTTGTTTTAGATACCTTAGCAGTCTTAAAGCAATTTTAAAATGAGATTGATGAGGGTTATGCATATATTGACTAAGGCATTGAACAGAGTAGGAAATATCAGGACGAGTTAAAGTTAAATATATGAGTTTTCCAACCAAAGTTTGGTAAACAGTGACATTTTCAAGCACAGGATCATTGTTATGTTCATTTGAACCATCAGGCACAACACAATTTTGTTCCATAGGGATATTAACAGGTTTACATGCAAGCATACCAAATTCATTTAATAATTCCAAACAATACTTCCTTAGACTCAAACAAATACCATTACTCGTATTAAGAACTTCTATGCCCAAAAATATTTTAACTCACCCAAATCCTTAATTAAAAAACTTTGATTCAACAGATGTTTAACCCTTTCAATCTCAATAGCACAATTACCAGTCACAACAATATCATCAACATATACAAGAAGCATCACAATTTTAGACTCATAAGACTTCACAAACAAAGAAGCATCATTTTTACTTTGAGAAAAGCCTATTGATTTCAACGTTTCTGTTAGTTTTTCATTCCATTGTCTTGGAGCTTGTTTAAGCCCATACAATGACTTCACTAACTTGCAAACCTTGCCATCATTATTTTTGGAACCAAATCCTTCAGGAATAGACATATAAACATCTTCATGTAAGTCACCATACAGAAATGCATTATTAACATCCATTTGAAACAATTTCCATCCAAATTGAACAGCAACAGCAAGTAAGGTTCTAACAGTAGTCATTTTAACAACAGGAGCAAATGTTTCATCAAAGTCAATTCCTTCACGTTGGCTATAGCCTTTGCAACTAACCTAGCCTTATACCTTTCAATTTCCCCATTAGACTTATACTTGATTTTATACAGCCATTTACACCCTATAGCCTTTCTACCTTTAGGTAAGTCAGTAATAACCCAAGTTTTATTTCTATTTAAGGCTTCAATTTCTTTATTCATAGCATTTACCCAATTGATATCTTTGCTAGCTTCACTATAGGATGTTGGTTCAACACTTTTATCAAGTAAAGACAGGAAGCAACCATTTGACTCGGACAAATTTGCAAAATTAACATATCTGTCAACACCATATTTGACTTTTCCTTCAATCACAAAATCACTAAATTTTCTAGGAATAGTTCCCACCCTTCCTGATTTACGAGAATTTCCTATAGTTGACGAATTTGGGCCCTCAGGAATGTCAGGATTATCCGAACAGTCCTTATCCTCATCTAGAACATCAGTGGTTAGGGTGTCATCATCTACCATCACTGTTCTTTCATGTTCAGCAGGTACAGCCGTGGGTCTATGATCACTTATGACCGTTGATGGATTAGCGGAAACATCTGTTCTTATATTATGGTCATGAGTTCCTATGGACCCACAATCCGTTCCTGCTGAGGGAGTAGTATCTGACTCGATATTCTCATCAATAGAAGAACTAGTGGGCAAATTATTAACCCCACCCTGACTGACATTTCTATTGGATTCCTTCCCATCATCATCGGGCAAAACAATTTTCTTCAGATTTTTTTCAGATCCATTAGTGTCAGACCAATTCTCAAAAAAATTTATGTGAGTTAAATCATCAAGTTCAGAAGTAGATTGATTTTCTTTTAGAGGAAAACAAGTTTCAAAGAACTTAACATCTCGAGAGTAGAAAATAGTGTTATTATCAAGTGATAAAAGTTGTACCCCTTTTTTTCAAACGAATAACCAATAAACACACACTTAGAAGATCTGCTATCAAATTTGTTATTAGGAGTTAGGTTAGCAGCAAAGGCCAAACAACCAAAGGATCTGAGATGACTAAGGGAAGGTTTTTTATTAAGCAACAATTCATAGGGAGATTTTCCATTCAAGACAGAGGAGGGAGTCCTGTTGATCAAGTAAGTAGCAGTCAAAATACATTCAGACCACAGTTTAAGAGACACACCACTTTGGAACAGTAAGGACCTGGCAACATTTAATAAATGTCTGTGTTTACGTTCAACAATACCATTTTGTTGTGGTGTATAGACACAAGATGTTTGATGTAAGATGCCTTTAGTTTTAAGAAATATTTCAAATTGATTATTCACAAACTCAGTCCCATTATCAGTTCTAAAACATTTGACATCAACTGTGAACTGATTTTTAAGCAGTTTTACAAAGCATTGAATGTTGTAAAAAACTTCATCTTTGGTTTTTAACAAATAGACCCAAACGGCTCTAGAAAAGTCATCCACAATTGTTAAGAAATATTTATACCCTTCTCTACTAGTGACCTTGAATGGGCCCCATAGATCAAGGTGAATTAATTCACCTAGATTATGAGACACATGATCACTATTAGAGAAGGAGTTTCTAGTTTGTTTAGAGCGTTGACATACTTCACAGGGGAAGTTGGTGTCAACACCTTTTACATTGATTTCAAGATTAAGATGTTTCAAAACTTGATATGAAGGATGACCCATTCTAGCATGCCATAATTTTATAGCAGGTTGATCAGGCCCAATACTGTTTCTACACACAAAACTACAAGAGTCATTGCCAAAGTAATACAGGCCGTTCACCTGTTTACCAGTCAGCAGAATCCTCGTTTGGGTGAAGTCCTGAATTAAACATTTATATTCATCAAACCAACATCCAAGTTTGTTATCTCTAGCAAGTTTATAAACAGACAACAGATTGACACTATACTCAGGGACCACCAACACATCAACAAGAGTAACATTGTTTGACAATTTTAATTTCCCAATAGACTTTATGATTGCTTTAGTTCCATTTGGGTGACCAATAGTCATGTTACAATTAGACACATCAACAAGATCAAACATAGACTCAGCAGATGAAACCATGTGTTGGTTTGCCCCTGAGTCAACAATCCACCCTCTACATTTATCAAGACCAAGCTCAGAGACCCCATAAAAACAAGGACTGCAGTTACTATTTTGTATAGTACCTGCCATATTTGATATCCCTTGATCAACACCACCAGGTTCACTTAGAAGGTTCATAAGTTTGGCATACTGATCAGCAGATAACTGATAAGAGCCACCTGAGCTCACAGAAGGGTCAGATACAACATTGTTAACTCTGGGTTTATTACTAGCCCCCTTTCCCTTATAGTTTGCAGGATACCCAATGATTTCAAAACATTTTTCAATTGTATGACCATTCTTATTACAATTTGAGCATTTTAATGAGGAACCTTTGTTAGGGTTTCTTTTAGCACCATTAGTTTTAGCAACAAAAGCAGCTGGCTGAGACAGATTTGATGAACCTATTTCCCTATGAGACTCTTCACTAGAGATAAGAGCAAAAGCATTTTTAACAGTGGGTAATGGTTCCTTTGAAAGAATAGAAGATCTCAGAGGTAAATATTTTCATCAAGACCCATCAGAAACTGCATCAACCTTAAATTTTGATTATACTTAGTAGCTTTATCAGCTGCTGCACAAGTGCAAGCAGGTAAATCAGTTAAAACATCTAGTTGTTTCCACATGGAAGACAATTTGTGATAATATTCAGAAATTGTATTACCATTTTGTTTCAGACTATTAATTTGTTGATGCAGTTTGAAGATAACTGAGCCATCTACCTTTGAGTATGTTTCTTTTAAGTCTGCCCAAATTTTAGATGCATGTTTGGAAAATATTTGACCCACAAATAATTCCTCGGACACAGACAAATATGAACGTATTCTTTTTAAATTCTATAGTCTTTTGACTTAACATTATGTCACCAGAATTCATATTACCATTTTTTTCAATTTCGTATAAATGTGTTGGTCTTTTTGTGTAATCTGGGGAAATGAATTAAAGGGTCTACCTGACCATTTGTCCCCCTTGGACTTTGGTTCCATTGATGGTGGTCGGACCATCTGGCAGCCTATGGCGGTCGCTGGTGCGGAGGAGGAGTAGCCCTAGCTGCAGCCGCACACTAGAGCACTAGGCCCACGACCAGTAACGCCCGTGGTGAGGACTATCATTCGCTAGATTCCTCCGATGGGAGAGTTTTTGGCCGAGTCACTCCATTTGGGGTGTGAGATGCACGCCATGCTTGTATGGATGGTGGATCTGTGTAGCATGTGGGCTGCTTAGAAGGGTATTGACCCCCCTCGGGCAGAGTTGGTTCCTTTTGTTAGGCGGCCTGGGGGTGGTCATGATGAGGCTGGTTGTGGTGATGAGGAGGTTGCTGGTGGTGATGAGGAGTTGAGTATCCATGACAAAACTACAGAGTTACACCTGTCCCATTGTTTACCCAGAACATCATCAGTAGTAGACTTGACACATGACCATCAACAAAACCAAACTTATTCTTAACATGCAGAGCAAGTTCCATAGCATTGGCCCAAACATTATAATTTTCAGTACCTTTAAGTTTTATGGACACAATGGTGAGAAGACTGGTATCACTAGCATGCAGATATAGAGGATCGCCAAAGTCAAGACTACTGATCAAGGTGGGACCAGTATTCACAACAGCCATAATAAGAGCAGAGAACCGAGAACAGGTAAAGAAATAAGCACACACACAAGCAATCTGCAGAAGAGCTCCTTCAGGGACCAGATACCCGGTCAATATAATGACTGGCCAGGTGGTAAAGGAGCAGCAGATACAAACTGAAGTAATACACACTCACAGGCACACCTTACAAACCAGACAAATAAACCAGATAGAATGCAAGCACAGAGATATGCACACAAGAACAAGGATAATACCACAGTAGGTATTATCAACACTGTCCATCTAGCCCAGCCCAAGTATGCCTATAAATAAAAGTTAAAGAACAAAAAAAAACAAAAAATAATGGTAAGAAAAACCTTACAGTGGTATCGCCTTACGAAAGTTTCAAGACGAGTAGAAGAGAAAATACCAAAGATCCACCGAACCAAATCACCCGAATCACTGTTCAGTGATTAATCACAGCTCACCGAATCACCGAACCAAACAATGGTAAGAACAGTGATTAAATCACAGCACACCCAGTCCTAGACCACCGAGACCGAGACCAGTGATTAAATCACAGCACAACACGCCTGAACCGTGACCACCGAGACGAGATTCTGAACCTTGATCAGTCCGAGAACGACAAGAATGTCGAATCAAATCACAGAGCCAGAAATCTAGAGCACACCCAGTGCTCTGATACCATGTAAACTTTATATGATTCAAACGTATGAGTGAACACAACGAAGAAGAAGAAACAGAGAACTTGACAACAATGAAAACTTAGACAATCAGACTTCAAGAACAAGCAGCAATTCAATGCTTGTTATCACTGATTGACTCAGAAGATCAAAGGTATCGAAGCATCAATCGAACGGCAAGCTCTACTGCTTTCAAGATGATAAACCCTAAATCTCGTGTGTTCCTTGTAGCCGATAGAAGATGCGATGAATATATAGATCCACAAGAACCAGAGTTAGTCCAGATCTTTTCCTTATGTGCAGAAGACACCTTTAAGAAAGAGTAAATGCCATCCAGCCCCCTTGAACAAATAAACCTCAAAAAGATAAAAAAACACACAAAATAAGGATTGAATTGAATGTATAATTATAGGAAAATTTACACCTAGGATACCTTTTCCCATGCACGTACCATAACTGATAATCTTTCATAAATCCTTGTGTAATAAGATGAATTTGAACTTCACCTCTCATGTGGTAAAAACTTTTTGCATTTACTACATGGGCACCTGATTTTTCCATTTTCTATGTTTGTAGCATTTCATATGCGAAGTCCAAGAAATAAGAAACTACTTGTTGAAATCGCAAATTGAAAGAACCATCTCTATTTGTTCTCATTGTGTAAATCCATTCTCTATTCGAGGGCATTTTTCTTTATCTATAACTAAAAATTCACTAAGTGTTAGAACTTATATGCATAGTAACCTAATAACAATAAATCACATACAAACTATCAGCTGAAATCTCATAATGATTTAAAATAAAACTAAAGGAAACATTCAAACACAAATATCAATTACAAGAACTTTACAGGCGACGTTTGACCGGTGATGACGTTGACCGACAGCGACATGTACGTATATAAAATTCTTTTGAAAAGTGTAATGAATTATTATTAACCCTAAATTTTACCTTCAATTGTCAGCTTAGTTGTATGTTCTTCCCCTGTAATCTTCAAGCGTTATTTTTCTCAATCTCTCATACATGTCTTCACTTGAAAATGTGTAGCCTTCAACAAAAAGTCAGAATTGAGAACACCTACTTATGAATACATCATTCATCTTTATAAATAAATCAGGACAGCAATAATGTCAACCCATAAGTCTCAGGTTGATAATGCAACACTAACGTGCTTCATGCTTGTATGATTCCATTTGAGAATAAGCATGATAATTATAAAAGAATAATGTTGGGGAACACAGTCTTCTGTTTCGTGATGCTAGGGCATATGGGGAGAATTAGAGTAAATTAAAAGGTCAAGTCCCTCCAAATCATGAAACAAATCTATAGCTACAACAATCTCCCTTAAGGATTTACAGATAATCATCATATCCAACCTAAAAGGGTGCTTTAACCTTTAGTATGGTTCTGTGAGAAGTAGAATAATTCATGTGAGCAATGCTTAGTGCTGCAATAGGAAGTTAAGAACGATGACAAGACTATAAAATTGCAATCACTAAGAAGTATATTTAGGTGCTCAACTAGTCAACTATCAACACTATGCTGATCACCAGATGAACCGTCAAGCAAAATTACTATTACTGTAACCCCTGTTTTTTCCTAAAATAGAGCTAAACTCAAGATCGATGTCATGTGCTCATTGCCTCATTGACTCATTCCAACCTTAAACTTGATTAGCGCCTAAAGAATGCAGTGATACCAAAAACTAAAGCAAAGGTCTGTGCAAGGAACATAGAAAAATACTAAAAAATAGAAAGAACACAAGTGATAATGTTGGAAGTTGAACCAAATACACACAAACCTTAAACCTAAATCCCTAATTCTCCTCGTAACAAGTTTGCGACAAACTTGCATATATATTTAACCCTTGGTTTTTATAGTTTTTATTTATAACACGGTTTTCAAGGGATCCCTCCCACATATATATAGTTTAGTCTATCGATTAAAATATATGGGGTCAGTACTCAAATCCAATGGTCATTCACGTTTTCGCTATATATATGTTGAAAAAAAAAGATTAATGGGTGGCTCGTACATCCTCAATAAAAGTTTAATTCCTCACTTTTACATCCTCCATAAAAGTTTAATGGGTCGCTTGTACGTCCTCAATAAACAAACGTGAATACAAGTGGTTCCACCTTATGTACGGCCTCAATAAACCAAATTGTGGCACAAAAACTTTATAAAATAGTAACTAATTTTTAAAAGTATTTTAATTAGTAACTCAAGTTTTGATAGTATTTCAATTAAGTTATTCAGTTTTTATATTTTTTATAAATTAAAAATCTTAACATATTTTTTAGCATGTTATATTTTTATTTCAATTAGAAAATATTTTTTCTATCTTTTGATGCTGATATGGAACGTTAGCGTACATATTAGATTTTTTTTCATAATTAACATGTTTTTTTGTTTTTTTTTAAATAATTAGATATATTAAAAATTTCTACCCCCACGTCTTCTTCACCATTAATCTCTTGTCATAAGAAAATTTAATGATGACTCGATTTAATCGTTTGTTGATCCAATTTAAAAAAAATATACATAAATGATTAAATTAGAGCACTTTTAAAACTTAGTTAATATTATGTGAAATTTTCCTTTTTAAAAACTAGAACGGTGCCCGCGCAATGCGGCGGGCGGAATTTTAAGTGTGACACGTGCTTTTAATATTTTATTATTCTTGTAGTAGTTTTACAAAAGTTTAATATGTTTTTAAGCTAAAATTTAAAACACTAAATAAATGCGTTCTGCATGACTACTTGTACATTTACGTATTAACTTATTGTACCTCATAAAATACGGATTATTTAAACAAAAAGTTTACACCAAAACATTTAAAATAACACAGGTTACAATTATAGTCTCAAAAGTTTTTTAAACATGATATTTTAAAATATATAGCTGAAATGTTAAAACAAATTCAGTTTTCTTGGTTTATGGGTAGATAATATAAAATTTTATGGAAATATTAGAAAGTGTAAGGTTATTATATAACTAATTGTAAGGAATGATATGTAAATAATGTTATAAATATTATTTTACCCTCAAAACTAATTGTAATTTATACATTAAATAAAGTAATTATTTTTAATTTATATATCTTAAAATGCCTCTGTTATATACTTTACATATAGTATAATTATCTGCACAAGCTATATTTCCCCTGGTATCTAGATAGTTATTCCTTCGTGTTAGACTATTATATTGAGCGCACACAATAACTGTATTTGTGACCCACCTCTGGAATACTACTCTTTCTTCATTATTTAAATCGAAACTACACATTATACTGATTCATACATTTCTATTTATATTGAAACATTGACTTTAATCACACCAAGACTTTTAATCTAGAAGGAAACTATTCTCCTCAAATGATCCCTACCATACACCGGCCATTCTTAACTCAAGTGGTTAAAGTATGGTACCCTAAGATCTCATAAAACTAGGTGAATATTTTGAATTAGTTTCACATGTGATAAAAATAAAAAAAAAAAGTTCCAGGTGGACCAGATGGTTTTCTAATACAATATGATTTGTTTTCAAGTTTCGTACTTATGATTGAATGAACCAGTGACCGGTTAGTGATTCGATTAACGGTTTAAAAAAAGCTGATGCTTATCATACAAAACCTTATATCATAAAGTAAACCAACTCAAATAGCGAAAAATAATCAAAACAATAAACCTAGTCAAGACCAAACCTTGCATCCCAAGTCTTGACCCGTTTGACCCATCTCAAAACAAATAAGAAGTAATGGTTTGTTATCATATAAGAACGGATTTTGTAAACCCGAAGAGTACCAAAATCTGTTATTGATCAATGGAAATCTGAATACAGATATACATGATAGGGTATTATTACATCAAAATCACGAAATCCAAAGTAAAACAAGAAAGGGGGTGTACTCTGTTTTCATTTTATGATATCTTAACTCTGGTAGCTAGGGATAATAATAATAATATGGCGTAAGATAGGATTATAGTAGTATTCGTAAGGATTAACTTCAACAGTAGTGGCCTTTGGTTCCTTGGATTCAGGCTTTCTCGTCCACCGGACCAACACTCACGAGCTCTGTGTATCCGATCTTTTTCCTCAATAAGTTGGGTCAGTTCGACCGAATCGATCCCTTCACCCTTCACCTCTATCTGCTCTCTATTCGACCCGACAAAAGACGCTGATTCGACCCCTGTTTTTTATGAACGTGAGAAAATAATTATTAATTCATACAGAGAAGATTTGAGAAAGATGATGTTACCGGAGATGCTAACGGCGATCTGGAACGCTTTACGTGCTTTCTTTTCGCTGGTCATGGTCACCCTCACCACAATCTTTTGCTGCAAAATCAAATTGATCAATTACACGACGAATTTGAGATAAAATGATATCTTCAGTAGTTAAAAGCAAATTAATTAAGATGATGGATTAGAGTTACTGAAAAGATGTTTACCTTTGCCATTGGTGTTAGTTGGATGATATGATGGTATTGAGTTTTTGTAGAAGAAGAAGCTTATTATTAGCGTTAATGGTCATGGAGTGGAGAGGGTATATATGCTTGTTGAATAAGTGCTTCACACCATTGCGTAATAATATGACGCATTCTTTATTTTTATTAAGATTAGCATAATCAATTTCACGATTTTTATTAATATTTATTGTTTCTAGAACACATTATTTATTACATAAAATAATTATAATAATTAAGGAGAATTGTGCACACACCGCATTTTCCTTGGAAAAACCGATTCAACGGTCACGGTTAGGGCTCCCCGTGACCGTTCAATCGGGTCAACCTAACTGTCACGGTGAGGCCTAACCGTGACAGTTAGATCTGGGGATCCGTTGCCCAATGATTGGGTATGTAATTATTGGGAATTGATTAGGGTTAAGAGGCTATATGTCACGGTTTGGCCAAACCGTGACATATTGCCTATATTTTCTATATTTTTTTAAAATCATATCACTTTGTTTTATTTTAATTTATCACTCGTTTAACCTAATCGTAACTCACAAGTTTGTGTTTTGTGTTTATTAATAATTTTCTTATTACAAGTTTTATTTATTATTAATGTGACGGTTTTGTGTTAATTTGTTTATGAGTTTGTAAAATCGGTTGTCATTATACAGACATATTGTATATATTTTTTAAATTTTAGTAATCATACTAGTTTATTTTTATTTTTATTTTATCACACGGTTAACCTAATCGAAACATACGTGTTTGTGTTTTGTGTTTATTATTAATTTATCATATTACAATTAATTTTTTGTTTAATTATTTATTAAAAAGTTGGTTGTTATTATTTTATCACATGTTAACTTAATCGTAAAAATCAGTTGTTATCAAACATATACAATTAACATTATCAACATTACAAATATAAAACAAACAAACAAAGAAACACACCAAACAAACACAACCAAATATACAAGTCATCATAACTGAAACTGCATATATATATACAACGAGTTTTTACATACAAAAATAAATAAATACAAACAAAATACATATCTAATCCATCATCTTCGGATCGCTACCCTGCCAGACCCGCCCGCGCTAGATGGTCCAGCACCGTCATGGTCTAACCGCCTCGGTGGCTGTGACAACAACGGTGTACCCGAGGCGGCATAGTCCGTGACCATGTGCTGGATGACCCAGTCCATCATATCCTGCAGCCTCGTGGTCATATCCTCCAGCCTCGTGACCCTGTCTCGTGTGTCCTGAAGCATATCAAGAACCTGAGCAGGCAATCGCACGGCATGGTACACGCGTTGAGGATGCTGGGGCGGGTCCCGTCGTGCGGCAGGGGAATGGGCTGATCCTCCCCGCCACCAAGGGGCTCGTGGGCATCCTGAAGGTGGACCTCAGCCCCCGCCAGCTCGGGTGGGTCCCCAACGACTCGGCACCCATGCCACTAGCTCATGGTATCTACTGAGCAGTGCCACATGTCGTCGGGAACCTCCAAACGATCATCATCCCAGTGGCGGTGGTTCCGGCCGACCACGCGCACAGGAGTCGGAGGTAGCGGGAACTGGGACATGGCATGCGCTACCCCAGGTCCTGAGCGATCCAGGAAACGATGCTCCCGCCCACCAACGCCCCTTGCGACTGCCTGTGATAATAACTAGCAAAATAATCAGCAAGGGAATGCGCGAGGTGGCCGTGTCAGAGTGTGAGTACACACCGAAGAAAGAAAAGGTCGGCGGCGTTGACCCTATCGGTCCCCGCCCCACGACCAGCGACGGACGTGGCGATAAGTCGGTGAATGTATCTATACAGAGGGTCTCGTATATGAGAGGACCTCTATCACCACCGTATGGTCCGTCGCCGATCGCAGGCCACCAGACCTGATCGGAGTTGTCGGCCCCCGCGTCAAGGCCGTGGTGTACATCGGCTGTCGGACCTCCACCTCCGTGTAGTGGCCGCTGACGACAGCGAACCGCCTAAGTGACATGCGGTGGAGGGACCCGAACAACCGAAAGCAACCTCCGCGGGCGCACGACCGTCCGCTATGTCGTCCTCGTCCAGCTCTGCAAGTCCCTGCTCACGGGGACGGAATGTGAAGGTGCAGTAGAACTCCACGGTCAGCTCTCGATGGGCAGGGTCGCCCATCCGGAACAGCTGCTCCCACGGGCCTTCCTCGCCGATAATCTCAAAAAAACGGTCGCGCTCTCCAACGAGCTGTAAGAAGTCCTCCGACAGGACGGTCCCCGGTGCTGGCAATCGTGCTCTCAGGGTCCTAAACCGCTCGTACGGTGTAGTCCCCTGCTCGAACTGCAGCGTCGGGCAGTCATCAATGCCGGGGATAAAAGTATCGTCGGCATCCATATCTGCGAAAAAAACGTATTTATCATTATTTACAATGTTTATAAAATTAATGGTTGACGGTTAATTATTATTATTATATTATTGTATTATTACTATTACTATTATTATTATTATGTATACTATTATTATATTGGTATTATTATTACCATTTACTATAATTATTATTACTATTATTATTATTATGTATGCTATTATTATTATTGGTATTATTACTATTACTATTATTATTACTATTATTATTATTACTATATTATTATTATATATTATTATTATTATATTATTATTATTATTATTATTACTATTAGTATTATTATTATTACTATTACTATATTATTTACTATACTATTATTATTACTATTATTATTATTATTACTACTATTATTATTATTATACTATTGTATTATTACTATTATTATATTTTATTATTATTATTATTATTATTATTATTATTATATTATTTTAGTACTACTATTATTACTACTATTTTAGTATTACTATTATTACTATTATTATTATTATTGTCTTCTTCTTCTTCTTCTTCTTCTTATATATTATTATTATTATTATTATTATTATTATTATTATTACTACTAGTATTATTATTTCTATTATTATTATTTCTATTATTACTATTACTATTATAACTATTATTATTATTATTATTTAATATTATTTCTAATAATAATAATAACCGTCGACAACTACGCTACACATACTGCAAAATCTATCAAATCTATTTGGGAAAACCTATCAAATCTATTTGGGAAAACCTATCAAATCTATTTGGGAAAACCTATCAAATCTATGTTTACCTCTATGATTTAAAGTTGTAAATTACGTACCGAAAACGATAATGTAGCGGCGGTGGTGGTGCAGCGGCGGTGGTGCAGCGGTGGTGGTGCAGCGGCGGTGGTGGTGCGCAGATGGTGGCAGCGGCGGAGGTGGTGCGCAGATGGTGGTGCAGCGGCGGTAGTGGTGCGTAGATGGTGGTGGGTGCGTAGATGGTGGTGAGCGGCGGTGGTGGTGAGCGGCGGTGGTGGTGAGCGGCGGTGGTGGTGAGCGGCGGTGGTGGTGAGCGGTGGTGGTGGAAGATGTGGATGAATGTGTCACGGGGAGGGCTCGCGGTGACGGTTTGGCGGCGGTGGTGGTGAAACGTTTGGTGTTGGTGATGAAATAAATGTTTGTGGTTGTGGTGAAATGGTTGTGGTGAAAATGTTGTGGTGTGGTGAATGTGTGGTGAAATGGGGTGTGCGAACGGTTGAAGACGAAACCAGTAACCATGAGGTCACGGTTTGGCCTCCACGTGACCTCTTACCACACGTACTCGAGAGGCAGGTGCACTAATCGAGGGGAAATCATTCAAAAAATATCCAAGAGTCACGGTTTGGCCTCCACGTGACCTCTTGCTTTTTTTGTATTTTATTATTATTATTATTGTTTATTAGATTATTATATTATTATTATTATTATTATATATTATTATTAGTACTATTATTAGTACTATTATTAGTACTATTATTATTATTATTATTATTATTTATTATTATTATTATTATTATCATCATCATTATTATTAACCGTAACCTTTTAGTTTCTGGATACACAAAATAATACTATTAATATTATTATATTATTTTAACTTTAAATTATTACTATTAAACTTTTTTATTTATTAGAGTATATTATTATTATTATTGTTATTATTATATTTATCATTATTGTTATTATTATTAGAGTTTATTTATAGTTTCTTCATACACAAAATAAATAATAATTTATTATTATTATCTTTAAAATTATTACTATTAAAATTTTTATTTATATTAGAGTATATTATTATTATTATTGTTATTATTATTATCTCTTATTATTATTATTATTAGAGTTTGTTTTGTAGTTTTGCTGATACACAAAATAATAATAATAATATTATTATTATTATCTTTAAATTATTACTATTAAAATTTTTATTTATATTAGAGTATATATTATTATTTTATTGTTATTATTATTATTTTCATTATTGTTATTATTATTAGAGTTTATTTTGTAGTTCTGGATACACAAAATAATACTATTATATTATTATCACTTTAAAATTATTACTATTAATTTTTTATTTATATTAGAGTATATATTATTATTATTATTGGTTATTATTATTATTTAACATTATTTTTATTATTAGAATTTATTATGTATGAACATTGGTTTACAAAATATAAGGCGTATATTGTTGATATGTTCCCGATAAGATTGTTTAGGTTATCATTAAAACGTCACGGTTTGTTCACGTACGCATGTTTGTATGTACGTTACGAAGTGTATTTGTTCTTATTGTATATATATGTTGATGTGTGTGCATGTTCATGAAAAAAATATCCAATTCGTGTACGTAAATGATATAAACGGTTAATGTGTGGGTTTAGGGAACCCCAAAAGGTCACGGTTAGACCAAACCGTGACCTCTTATACCAACAAGGTGTGACGTTAGGTCACCACATGACACTTTATGTCAACAAATTGTGACAGCTTCATTCTACAACGCCACATGTGAACAAAGGGGTCACGGTTTGCCCAAACCGTGACCTTTTGGTCCAGTTTAGTTTAAAAGAATTTGTTGTCTATACCTTTCAGCGAACCACTCCCGTACCAACCGGTTAAGACAGTATGGCAACAGGGAGTGGTGTGGGCTCGAAAACCCACTACCGCCGGTTCATGGTGGTATTTTATAAAATTATTACTTAGCAAAATTTTAAAAAATTAGGCAAAAGGTCACGGTTCGCCCAAACCGTGACCTTTTGCCTAATTTTTTAAAATTTTGCTAAGTAAATAATTTTATAAAAATACCTCAATGAACCGGGGGTAGTGGGTTTCGAGCCCACACCACTCCCCTATTACCCTACCGTCTTAACCGGTCGGGACGAGAGTGGTTCGCTGAAAGGTATAGAAAACAAATTCTTTTGAATAATCTGGACCAAAAGGTCACGGTTTGGGCAAACCGTGACACCTTTGTTACTTTTGTCAGAAAACCTAACCCTAACCGTCACGTGGAGGCCTAACTCTCACGGTTTGGGCTCCTAACCGTGACATTTAAGGCTAACCGTGACATTTAAGGCAAACCGTGACATTTACTATTGTTTCTATTATTATTATTATTATTATTATTATTATTATTATTATTATTATTATTATTATTATTTCTATAAATACTATTATTATTATTATTATTATTACTATTACTATTACAATTATTATTATTATTATTATTACTATTATTATTATTGTTACTATTATTTGTAGTATTATTATTAATATTATTATTATTTCTATTATTTCTATTATTTGTACTATTATTTTTATCATCATCATCATCATCATCATCAAATAAAGGGATCTTAATTAATATGATAAAGTATCGGAAAATAATAACTTACAAGAGGCATTGGTGCCTCTATGACGATCCGTTATTCTAACGTAATTATTTATACGATCCTCATACATATTTTGCCATTCTAGTGCTTGTTGATATGCAAATCTCGGCCAATGATAGCTCACACTGGGCATTGGGTAATCCCCTTCCAATTTTATGTAAAGAAAGTGATCTTCGTTAATATGAGCAAGTGCGACAACTGGATAGTTGAATGATGGCTCTGGGGCTGTTCTCGCGGGAACCATGTCTGGCTGCCAAATGAAGAAATAAGATGCACAATATAGGTGAATGTTTCCGCAATTACGAGTCCATGGGCCGGAAAAGTTAGCCAATGGGTATCGGGTGAGGGTTGAGTCGTGCCAAACCAATTTAAGCTATTACGAACAGAATCATAATAACCAGGCATCTCGCGGTTCAAATTGCTCCGCCAATACCACATGTTTCTGTCCATCTCCGACAACATTTTACGCCTAACCCATTCCCATTCATTTTGCTTTTTCCCTAAAGCCACCGCGATCGCCCGAAAACCACAGTTACCATCAGGTCGCACATCTTTATAGTCGAAACGTACTGGTGAATCCATTGGGGCAGCTGATCCTTAAACTTCATAACTTTTATCACGTCCTTTGGTTTCAATATTAAAGGAAACCCTAGGGCAGCTCCCGTAATCGGTACATTGAAGCAGCCTTTGCCTGATTAGAACGGTGGTCATTTTAAACTGAGGGGTATATGAGCTATGCCTCGCCGGGTCAGGCATAGTTTGTTGTGAGGAAGTATAGGAGCTGTGTCTAGTAGCCTCATACTGTGATGTATTGGGGTCCGCTCTTCTTTGTTGCTCCTTAATATTGGACGACCAAGTCGGTCATGACGCACCTCAGGTTCTTTAAGTTTTGACTTGCTCTTAAACAAAGAGTCAAATACTTTGTTAAACAATTTTTTCTTTACTTGAGGATTGGGAGACGACATAACCTTTTGTTTCAAGTCATCAAATTTCACATCGTAGTCGGGTTCAGGCGGCGCGACGTACGCTGGCTCGAAATCAAGCTTCCTCCAGTGTGGATCTACCGCATAGAGTGGAATACTTGTGACTGGATTTAAAGGTTAAATTATTAGTGAAAAATATGCAATCATGTGACAACAGTAAAAAAATGTATTAAGAAAAATATAACCTTCTCGGATGTATATCTCCAAACGACAAGCACATGGCAAGCCCATGGACGTGAACAACTGGTGTCCACATGAACCCCCAGACTCCTGAATCATTTCCATTTTCATCAACTCTTATTCAGGGAGGCTAAGGCAAAAAATGGATACTTTATAATGTAATTTTGAAAACAATAGCAGTCGATCGTCTTTTTTTTTAATTTTCACACGGGACACCTCGAATGTTTTACAAATTTCAATCTCCTGGCCGCGCACGAGGTCACAAACTATCCGACAAGTGTGTGCAACGTATTATTGGTCCCTGTGAAGTAACTCTTGAAGTTGGCATGTTGGCCCTCAACCTTATTAGTTGTTAATTCACCAAAGTTAAGGCGGTCGTACATCCAACAAGTAACAATTTTCTCTTTGTACGACACCAACCAATTATTACAAATATATTCCATACCTCTGAAAGAAATAACAAATTTTATAAAATAAACAGATAAATTATTAGAGTAAAAATAACTATGAAATTCTTACCACGTTACCATCTTCATTTAACTTCTCTTCCATCTTCCTGCAATTGTAATCGTACATTGCCTCTGTGGGAGACGAACACAAGGTCTTCCACCAGTATGAAAAATCCTTCCACATGTCGGTTTTGAAAAGGATATTCCACCGTCTTTTGATATTCTCCCGAACGTGCCACCTGCATAGGTTTTTAGTAGCACTCGGGAACACTGTGTCACACGCGCTCATCAGGGCCAAGTCCCTGTCTGTGACAATAACGCGGGGCTCCACACACCTATCGAGCATATCTCTGATCCGCTCCAGTACCATGTGAAGTTGTCCTGCCGTTCCCTCGATATAAATGCATGCGTAACACAAAACGACTTCGACGTCGACGTAACGCCAATAACCTGAACAAACGGAATGTTGTACATGTTGGTCTTGTATGTCGTGTCTATCAACATCACGTGCGGGAATGCGCGCCACATTTTATACGAAGTAGGATGACAAAAGAAAACATCTTCCACGACCTTAGTAGTTGCATTCGTTCGTGTTTCATACACGAACTCTTTAGATTGTAGTAGGTTTTCAAGTTCCTACATTGGTGTCATGCCTTTTCTCCCCTCAGCCCTAAACTTCGACGTCAGATTGTATATGTCTTGAACAACACAGACGTTGTGGGGAAAGTGCTCCCTTACGGCTGAATGGATATGTCGTGGCCGCACGTGCTGCGTGTGTAACTTCTCGACAAGATCAATTTCTTCGGCGGTCATCTTCCTAAGATGCGCGTGGCCCTCCTCGTACACAACAGGATCGTGGTTGTGCGTCTCGTTTCTCACCTCTAACATCCAGCTGTCACTCTTTCCTATGTACTCCCTACGAGTTTAAAGGGACATTCTTTCTTTATACTCCTAGTACGTCTACTTGTGCCAGTGAATTTAGGTTCACCACTACGATTGCATAATAGTTCCACATCCTTTTTTCGTGACCGACCCATCATAATGACGCACCCATGCTCGCGTCCTCTTATTTTAGCCCACTTCTCCAAGTCCTCACAAGAATCAAAATACTGAAAAAATGATAAAGCTAGACATAAAAAACAATATATAAAACAAATAAAAAAATAAAATAAACAAAAGAATAAAAACTCTTTTAGTACTTATCGGTTTTATAAGAAACCGTAACCTTTCTTATCCGATCCTCATCCCCATCATGCTCCGCGGTGTCCCCATGGTTTTCTTCGAGATGAACCGAACCGTCACTCTCATCTGTGTCATTCCCATTAAAAGTATCCGACACATGTGTAATTTCTAGTTCTGACTGGTACGGGAGAAGTCCGTAATCCAGCTCTGTTTGTGAGTGGTACGTGTTCGGGGCATGCCATAAGAATTGCAAGGGGGATATCTGTACCCTTCACCGTAACCTGTCGGTCCAATAAAGAGTTGTATGCCTCTTGAGTAAATGTGTTCGATGGGGTGGTTTCCTCCTCCCCCCACGGAGGGTGACTCCCATATACGTAATATTCCTAAAAAAGATAATCGTTAGATATTTCAAATAATAAGTTATAATAAAACATATACTAGTTCAACCTGGTTCGAATCTTCGATATGTGGCACCTCATTCAAATCTGGAAACTTCGGCTTTTGATAATAATCTCCCAAACCCGACATTGTTTTCGAATTAACGTGTTTTTGGAATGACGAAGGCTGAAAAATCTTGAGTGTTGTATGAATGAAAGCTCAAATGAAAAAATTTCGAGTGTTGGATTAGATGTCGAGTGTTGAAAGCTCAAAGGTATTTAAGGTGAAAATCTGGTGCACAAACCGTCACGGTTTGGCCTCCACGTGACGGTTCGTGGCGCGAATCCGGCCCTTTTGTCAAAATCACGTCTATATCGTACCTTAAACTGATACCTTGTACCTTAAACTGATACCTTGTACCTTAAACTGATACCTTGTACCTTAAACTGATACCTTGTACCCTAGAGGTCACGGTTAGGCCAAACCATGACGGTTTGGTTCAAACTTTATCAACTCATTTGTCGTTTTGTTGTCACGAGGTCACGGGTAGGCCAAACAGAAACCGTGACCGCAAGCCCTTGCGGTCACAGTTAGGTACCAAAATGTGACTGCAAGCCCTAACCGTGACCTTTTGACCCGGCATACCCCCAAAAACCCCAGCGATGTCCCCATTAGGACCCTAAATTAATCGTGCTCTTAAGCATACGTCATGCATTCCCAGATCATCACATGCACATGGTAAGCTTATCCTCCCCATTAAGAAAGTACCACCCTCTTGTAAGAGGGGCATTACTTAATCTCAAAGTGTAAAATTTGTCTCTGAGTAACCCAATAAATGGCGTATAATTTTATTATTATTATTATTAGAGTAAATTGCCATTTTCGTCCCTGTGGTTTGGTGAAAATGGCATTACTTAACCACGCCGCAAAACCACCACCACTCCATCAGAACCACCAAATCATCACCACCACCCTATCATAAAACCACCAACACCACACCAGACGGGCACCACCACCACACATTAGATCTCCACCACCACACATTAGATCTCCACCATCACACAGTAGATCACCACCACCATATGAACCCTAGAAACCAACCGTTAATCTCAAACTTATAACAAACCCCTTCGAAAACGTATATGGAACCCTTGAAAACGAGTATTGTGGAGGTATTAGTAGGGTTTGATATGCATTTTGAAGTGGTATGTTACAAGTCCAATATTGATTGTCGATTTTTAGGGTTTACATGGTAGCGACGATCCGATGTGCGTGGTGGTGGCGGGCGCTCTGGTGTGGTGTTGGTGGCTTTGTGATGGGGTGGTGGCGGTGGTTCGGTGGTTCTTGTGACGGGTAGTGGTGTGGTGGTTATTTTTGGACTAAATTAGCAAATACGCTCAAACCACAGGACTAAAATAGCAATGTATTTAAAGAGTATATATTAAATCAGGTTTAAAAAAAATAAAATAAAAACATATATGTAAAATGACCAATATACCCCTACATTAACGGAAATTTTGGATGGAGTTAACGGACTGGATGAATATGACAAGATTTGTAAAGCACAGGGACCCAGATGCGAAAAAACTAACTATTAGATTAAAGTGGTAATTTTCACCAAACCACAGGGACGAAAATGACAATTTACTCTTATTATTATTTTATCCCGTTGGCTCTTTTATATTATAATGCACATCTTCATCATTCATCTCATTCTAAGGTTTTGATTTATCGAAAATTGAAGATGTCGTAGATTTAAACTTCTCTTGGTATATAGAATTTTATGGGATTGGTTTTATTATACTACTTCTAATAAAACTTTAAAAAAATTTGTAGTTTGTAGATAGTTAACCAAAATAACATAGTTTTATTGTAAATCAATCAAAACAACCTAGTTTTAAAAGCATGTTTATCCAAACTTAGATGTGTAACTATCCGACATATGTGTCTCTCTCTATACACATGTATATTCCCATTTTACTATTTTTTGATTGCTTACAAGAAGCAAAATAAAGTTTCAAAATCTCTCATGCTTACAAGTTCTATTTTGTTGACTACATATAACTAAGTGACAAGTAAAGTTCTTTATATAAAACTTTGAAACTTTAGGCGTTGATTTTCTGGTTTTTTATTATGATTCTCTAATTTTATTTTTTATCTTTTAAATATCACCCTTTATTACAAAACATGTGCATTTCATGTTAACGTGTTAGATATCCAAAAATTTTCAGGTTTTTTTTTGGAAAATTGGTTATCATAGGTTCCAAATATAGCTTATTGGTAACTAAAGGTTCAAACTTTCAATTTGGTAGCCACAAGTTCAGAGTTATATGTTATTGGTTGTCATAGGTTTCCGTCTACCAGACCCTTAACACCGTTAGGGTCTTGTGACGTGGCTTTCCAACATGGCAGTAAAATGGTGATGTGACACCCAACATGTAAAAACCTGTTACCTCTCTTCGACTTAAATGCCGAACAAACACAAAAAAAACCCTAACCTAATTCAATAACTCCATTCAATAATTCCATTCTTAGTCAATCGCAAATCACAAACCCTAACCTACTCAAAGACGAAGAATAATGCAAACACCTGATCGTGTTCTCATCATCTTTCATACCGGTGGGAAGTTTCTTGTTGATCCCCCTCAATTAAGATATGTAGGTGGTAAGGTAACTAAATTAGCTTTAGAATATGACAAACTTTCATACTTTGAGTTAAAATATTATGTAAAAGAGTATGGGAATTATGAATCCAAACCTATTAGATTGTACTGCAAGATATCAAGTGATGGTAGGTTAAAACGATTAGGGACAGATACAGATGTTTTTGAGATGGTAAAAATGAATGTTTCCACCTCTAATAGTGTTCTTAAGCTGTATGTTCAAGATGAACCCATAAAATGTGAAGGCCAATCCAGTAATCAGCCCATTAATCCTTTAGCCCAGCCCATTAATCCTTTAGCCCAGCCCATCCCTTTATCCCAACCCACTACCCCTATAGAACAACCCAGTGTCAACGCAAGTCCCTGTTCAGAATCAAAGAAATTCACCAAAGCTACAGCTAGAAAACAGGTTCAACCTGTTTCAAGTCCGTGTTCAGAATCAAAGAAATTCACCAAAGCTACAGCTAGAAAACAGGTTCAACCTGTTTCAAGTCCCTGTTTAGAATCAAAGAAATTAACCAAAGCTACAGCTAGAAAACAGGTTCCACCAGTGGTTCTTAAGGAGAGTCTAGATGCAGAGAGTTTAGATGCAAAGAGTTTAGATGCAGAGAGTTCAGATGCAGAGAGTTCAGATGCAGAGAGTTCAGATGCAGAGGATGATGGTGTTAATGATGAAAATAAGTGTGATATGGATGATGATGCATCTGACAAAGATGATGAAGAGTGGAAAGCCTCACTTGCTGCTGTTAAACTGGTGAATGTAGAGGATGCTCAATTAAAGAAGAAGATACTTGAGGAATGTCTAAAAAAATATACTGAATCAGATAAAGAATCTTCTAGCAGTTATGAGGATTC
Organism: Flaveria linearis; assembly: GCA_024085815.1. NCBI lineage: Eukaryota > Viridiplantae > Streptophyta > Magnoliopsida > Asterales > Asteraceae > Flaveria > Flaveria linearis. The sequence continues at coordinate 38,503 of JABSNV010000945.1, forward strand.
TGATGATGAATATAACTCACCTGGAGATAGTGATGATGATGATATTAGAGGGAACAAGTACAAGGTTAAGGTTCCGGTTGTAAATGAGCATACAGAATGGTCTACCTTTAATTGGGTTGTTGGAATTAGGTTCCCTAATAGAGATGCTTTCAAAGAGGCACTTAAAAGGTATGCTATCTCTCATGGTAGAAATGTTTATATTGCTTCAAGTAACAGTAAAATAGGAGGACGTATGAGTGTTAAATGTGTGAAAGGGTGTCCATTCAGTTTGTATTGTTCATATCACACGGGGAAGGACTGTTATATAATTAAGAGTGTGAAAAATAAGCATAACTGTCAAAGAAATATGGAGAGAAATAGGCAACTGTCTGCTAAATTCATTGCTAAAGACTTCTTGCCAGTTTTCAAAGCTAATCCTCTATGGAGTGCAAAAGAAATTATCCAATCTGTTAGGGAAAAACATAAGGTGATAATCTCTAAATGGTTTGCTTATAATGCTAAGAGATGTGCATATAAGATGCTTCATGGGTCAATGAGGGAACACTACAGTCAACTTGGGTCTTACATTGCAGCTCTAAGGGAGGAAAATCCAACATCAACTTTTAAGTTGTTAACTGTCCCACCAGTTGAAGACAATTTGGAAACTTTTTGGCGACTGTTTGTTTGTTTTGATGGGGTTAAAAGGGCTTTTTGGCTGGTTTCAGGAAATTATTATGCCTTGATGGTTGTTTCCTTAAAACCTACTTAGGGGGTATGCTGCTTACTGCCATTGGGAGGGATGCCAATGATCAGATGTATCCTATGGCATGGGCTGTTGTGGAAGGTGAGTGCAATGACAGTTGGATATGGTTCATGAAGAGCTGCATAGATGCCTAGATGTCAAGGATGATGGACAGGAGTGGACTCTAATCTCTGACCAACAAAAGGTATGAGAAGACATTTAAATTATAAATTTTAAGTGATAATATCTAACCTTTATTTTGTGACAGGGACTACTTAATACAGTGTCATTGGTTTGGAAAAATGCTGAGCATAGGAACTATGCAAGGCACATATATGCAAACTGGAACAAGACTTACAAGGGTGAAGAGTTAAAGTTGATTTTTTGGAAGGCATGTAAGGCTTATAATAGGTCTGATTTTGATCTAGCTATGAATGAGATGAAAGACATATCATCAGTGGATGCATTCATGAAACAAGATCCTAAATGTTTTGTAAGGTGTTTTCTAAAGAATAATACTTGTTGTGATGTCATTGTAAATAACATGGCTGAGACTTTTAATGGAACCATAGTTAAGGCTAGATCTAAGCATATAATAGACATGTTAGAGGATATCAGGGTTGAAACAATGGCTAGAATAGCAACTAAGAAGGCTGAAATGCTAGTTAAAGATGTGGTTGTATGTCCAAGGATTCAAAGTAAGCTAGAAAAACAGAAAAAATGGTATCATAAATGTGAAGTCTTCCCATCATCTGTCAGTGTGTTCCAAGTGAGGGATTTTGATGATGTTTTAGTGGACTTGAGCAAAAGAACATGTACTTGTAGGAGGTGGGACTACACAGGTATGTATTTATCAGTATCCAATCCAAAATTAACCTATCTATTTTGATTGTACATGTGGGACTTAACAGATTGTACCTGTATGTGCAGGTATCCCATGCAAGCATGTATGTGCACTGGCTGGGTTTATCAAAAAGAATTCAGAGGAGTATGTTCATGAATGTTACCTTAAAAAGACATACTTAAAGGCATATGAGTATATAATTCCACCATTACCTAGTAAATGGTATTGGCCTCATGTTGATCACCCTTTAGACCCTCCCCCCATTAAAAGTCAACCTGGTAGACCTAAGAAAAACAGGAAAAAAGATCCCCATGAAAATCCTAAGAAACCAGGTACTTTAACTAGACATGGAATTCAGATGAGATGTAGCAATTGCAAAGAAGTTAGGCATAACATCAGAAAATGTAGTAAACCTAAGGGTCAAAGTACATCAACAGCTGCTGCAAAGGGTAAAGGTATTTCAACAGCTGTTGCAAAGGGTCAAGCCTCTAAAAGGACAATGGAGATGCCAAGTCAATAAACACAACAGTCATCTACTTCTAAAAAGCCCAAGGTTATGTCAAGTCAAGCCACCCAAGATTCAAAAGGTTCTAAAAAGGCTAAAGGAAACAATAAGATCAAGAGCAAGGGGCAGTCTTAAAAGATTGTGTTGTGTTATTTTGATGTTGTTAGACATTGAATGTTTTATCAAATTATTTGTGTGATTGTGTTGTGTTATTTTGATGTTATTTTGATGTTGTTAGACATTGAAGGCATTTATGGTAAAACAATTGCACTTTGACTGATTCAAAACTGCTATTACAGCAACAACAACAACATTATATTCCACTTTTCAACCAAATTGCTAACAAGATTAACCAGTACCAACGTACATTCCAAATTTCAACCAAATTGTTATTACAACAATTGCTAAACCTATAAATGTAAAACAATTGCACTTTGACTGCTTCAGTTGCTTTAACTTCTTGTTCTCTTCTTGCTAGATAATGTTTTTTAACTTCAAATTCTCTAATCCCATAGCTTTGAATTCTTGATATTTTCTTGACGCAAAATTGGTTAAAAAGTCATCAATTTCTTCTTTCCACATAAAGAACCTGCAGTCTGCATTCTAATCACCAAAAAAGAAAGAAATTCAAGACTCAATCTAAGAAATTCACATATGTAAGTTTGATACATACCGGCCATAAGGGACAACCATAGAACTCAGCCCCAACTCGAGAACTTTTAGGTCCAGCAACCTTAACAATTGCAAACAAATCATGGTTGCAATAAACATTGCCTTCTAAATCAATATTAAACCGTTTAGGGTTTTTCTTGGAATCAGACGTGGAGGAAGATGATGAAGGCATTTTGGGGGGAAAAATTAGGGTTTCGATGAAGGATAAGAGCGTGTTCAGGAAATTAGGTTAGGGTTTTTTTCTGTTTGTTCGGCATTTAAGTCAAAGAGAGGGAACATGTTTTTACATGTTGGATGCCATTTACTGCCATGTTGGAACGCCACGTCACAAGACCCTAACGGTGTTAAGGGTCTGGTAGACGGAAACCTATGACAACCAATAACGTATAACTCTGAACTTGTGGTTACCAAATTGAAAGTTGGAACCTTTAGTTACCAATAAGCTATATTTGAAACCTATGATAACCAATTTTCCTTTTTTTTTTTTCTAAACTACAATATCTAAGAGATTTCTAAACTAAACAAGGCACTACCTGGATATCTTATAAAGACTACAGTTACACAAACATAATAAACATAATCCATTTTCCCCATCTGATACATGTCATTTGCCTTTATGGTTTACCCATAAAAATTAATCGTCTTGATGTCTTTTAAAAGTCTTCCTTTGTATCTACTTAAGGATAATAAATCTTGTATCCTGACAATTAACATACCACATATATATTCACTATAATCTACAAGTATAATGTTAGTTTTTATTGGATTGTTTCATTTATATAATATTATGGGACACGTAAATCCCAAGCCAAAAGTCATGGGGCCGCGTCAAAGCCGTGTGAAGAGAACTTATATGGCCAACAATTACAAAACGTAGTTTGTAACCTTCTTTCATCATCTTATATTACGACATATAATTGGTCTAAATAATGTTTGTTGAGGTTTGGTTCCTGTAATTGCAAAATAAGAGCCTAGAAATTAAGAAGATAATGTTTATATCGTGAAGATTATGTAGTTATATGGATTTGGTCTTAGCGTCTGCCCACTTACTACACTTCTGGTCCTTAAAACAGAAGGGCGTTAATTTGTTGATTAAATAGGTGTGAAATAACAAAAATAGAGTTTAATAATATGTAATTATTTCGTCTAGGAAAAGTGTAATCTTTATACAAATGAGATAAAATCATAAAGTAATAACCTATTTTTAATATTATTTTAGTTACATTATATATACTATATACTATGACTCCAAATGTAAAGTCCGTGTTCGATAGAAAATTTTTTCCTCTTTGTTTTTTTCTCATTTCTTACTTTCCTTACTGCATATACTACTCATTGTTGAATATCAATAATCCTTTTCTTTTCTCGTACTGGTGTCACTAACTCAACATATATTTTGTTTAATCACGAGTTATCTTCTTCTCCCAAATAAACCTACGATCATTTTCTTACCCTGGAGATGGGAAAAAAACCGTTTGGGGTTTTTAACCCAACCCAATTCAATTTTATAAACCGGTTTAGCCCAAACCGGTTCTAAACCAACCCAAACTGCCAATTTGTATATCGGTTCTAATCCCTGCCACCTAACACCAGTTTCAAACCGGTCTGGTTTCAAACCTGTCTGATTTCCAAACCGGTTTAAAAAATCTAGATGTTACCCAACGAAACTAATTGACCACTATTGAACTTTAAATGATTTTAATTAACCATAAACAGTCCCACTTGACCAGGAATGGCGCTAATTAACCATCACTAACCATATTTGACTAATATTGATTATCACTTATCATAAATGGCACTAATAGGACATCAGTGACCATAAACGACCCTTACTTGACCGTCAACAAGTCTAATTTGATATTAACGACCAAAAAGATGATCAACGACTCTAGCTGATCATCTATTTGACCATCAACGGCCATAATCAGATATGGACGAATTTAATTTGTTGACTCTGGGACTGTAATTTATCATCATTGACCCTAGCTGACTGGTGTGTGCGAATGGTGTATATAATTTTTAATAAGATTTCATACAAATTAAATTTTAAAAGGTTTTCACTAATACTAAACTACACATAAAAAACACAAGTGTACCCATAGTTAGATAATATAATAATTATAATAATCGAGTATCAATTTATAGACACACACAAAGATTTACGCAACATAATAATCGAGTATCAATTTGTAGACACACACAGAGATTTACGCAACAATCTTTATAATTGACTATCAGGTTGATTTTGATTTAAAGAAAATGATTTTTTTTTTTTTAAGGTGACCAAATTATTAATTATTCAAAACAATAATTTAAATAAAGTAGAAAGTAAATAAATGATAGAGACTTTTGGTGATTTCTAAAAAAAAAAGTAAGGTTATCATCCTAATTTAAGTTTCATTTAGTAATCCTAAAGAACTGATGGTGTGGTTTAAAGAAATTATTTAATGTAATTATGATAATGTTTATAAAAGTGAGTCAGCGCGGAGCTATTTTAATCGGTTTCGTAGTAACAAGAAAAGCTACAATGAGTAACTTACAAGACAACCACCTAGCCTCTAGCGATGTTGGTAATGTTTGTGCACTCTTTTAATATATGATTTCCAAAGAAAAAAATAACTTAAGGTTAGAAAAAAAATTGATCAAATTCCTTTTTAACATACCATTAATTTTATAAAACCATAACAATTTCAGTAAGTTTCTCAGACAAAGTAAAAAGAAACCCATAAATAATCAAAAAATTAAGGTGATATGATTTATAATAACCGTTTCTAGTTTACCGAATACCCCTTCGGGAGTATTCTACGGCAGACGGAGAGCGCTCGGAAGGGTTTAAAACCTTAGCCATGACTTTATAATGAAAACCAGTTATGTGAATAAATGTTAGTTCATACGTTTTTTATTGTATGACATTCACAATTAGTTTATAACTTCCTTATAAATGTAAATGCAACCCATTAAAAGGTTACCCATAATTACCATAAATTAACATAATATAAACCACGTCATTAGTTTATCACAAATTACATAAAGTTTTATCAAATTAGGATGTATTAAGAAATTAGCTTATAATGAGCTTGAACATTATAACAAATATAGAAGATAGTATTAAAGTTATTGGTAATGTAAAACAATCAAACCAGTTTTCCACTATGGATGATTTTAAACGATCTTGAGCCTCTTTTTAATGTTGAATGGACCTCTCTATTCTTCCATAGACCTTCACATACTAGACTCCCAAGGCCAAACTACGAGCACTTCACCTCCCAAAAATTCTCTCAAAGTGAAGTATGTGTACGGTAGGCTTGATTTTGCACGTTGTTATTGGTTTTACACGTTTGAGCTTTACATGGTTGATCTTTTTTGTTGCAGGTGTAAATTGGCTATGATCTTGATTTTTGTAATTCATTAAATGTGTATGGACATGTATGTATACCATCAAATCCAGAATTTTAATCAATTGGGTCACTATGTTTTATTGCTCGGGTGCCTATCAACTTGATTTCTATATTTAGTGGTTTGGGCCGGGTCGCTTTGTAGATTTCCCAAGTCGGGTGAATTTATATTCCATGTAATGCAATTGTAATTTAACATACTTAACTTTATTTCAAGTAATGCAATCGGAAACCAAAAAAACCAAAAACCGGGTGTCTAATCGTTCTACTTATGCTATTTAAACTATCTTTTACTATTTCTTCCAACCTTGTATGTCCTTGATCATTTAGCTTTCAAATTGTTGATACAAATTAAAAACTT
>JABSNV010000945.1:50000-67500 GCA_024085815.1 Flaveria linearis
ATATATATATATATATATATATATATGTATATATACACACACATAAAGGATGGGTATTGTTGTAATTTGACAAAATCTGTAAGAAGCGCCTGTTCCCTCTCCTCCTACCCATCTCCGATCGCCGGAAGTCCGGCTCACCTACCTAGCGTTACGATGCCTTCCCGCACCCCCATTCAAACCCCCCTGCCCCTTTACCTTCCATTGTTGCCATTACATATGACCGGCGTCCCCAATTTGCGTTCCCCGTTGATGTCACTACGTACTACTCAACAACACCAAACACACCCATAAACTCCATCGATCATCAGTGTACGCCTGCAATCGGTGTGTGTCATGACTCATGGACGAGGTATGTCGAAGAAACAGAATCTGTGCATCATCACTTGTTATCACTCGTAATCGTCGATATGATATTCATATATCCTAATAATCCTTTACATACACGACATTCCCACATTCATTCATCTCTTAATTTTCCCGCCCTATCTATCCCTCTTTCTGTGACATCCGGTGATTTCCGTTACCAAACTCCGTTAGCTCCGTTAAGTTTTACATACACGCGTCGTAAGCACACACTAGTTGTCGTTTGACGTTGGTGACCTAATATAATTAATAATGTTAATTTAATAATAATCTACTTGATTAGATGATTATTGTGTTATGCTTATGTGTTTACGCGATTTAAAGACTATTCGGGAATTTTATCGCGTAACGCGAAAACGCGTGTGTTATTTCGTATGTCTTGTGTTTTTACAAAATAAAATATCTAAGGGTTACCATTAGTTTATATGTTAATATTATTAAGTTAGAAACACATTACAAAGAGTTAAAAACTTAACTTTTAAAAAAAATACAAAGTGAAAGTTTTAGAGGGGGTGTACTTGTAAATTGGTTAAAATAAAACACAACACCATAGACCGACCTGCAGCCCTCTCTCCCTCTCTTTCTGCGTTTTTCGGCCAAGAACCCTCAAGTCTTCATGGTTTTGATCGATTCCAAGCACTAGAACGCGATTTGAACCTTCCTTGACAAGTATACACGTGAATTGAAGGTTAGTTTGGTGTTTTTTTCGTGATTTCTCATCTTGGCCGAACCCTGCTACGAAATTAATATTCAATAGGCTGAAATCTTGATGTTTTGATGTTGTTCACATGTTAGTTAGGTTGTGTGTATGTTGTTTAGTGTTGATTATGCAAGAAAACTACACTATTGGTTGATTGATCATGAACCTTGATGAACATGAACCCTAATTCGAAAATTTTGGGGCTTTTGTGGAATTGATTGTTGTTTGATGTTGTTTGGATGTTAATTAGTTAGTATGAATGGTAGGAAACATGAATCATGCAAGAAACTGGTGAATTGAGAACTTTGTTCATAGGTTACTAAAAATAGTAACTTTTGTGTATGAACTTGATAATTCAAGGATGAATTGGTGTTATTAGGGTGTTAATGATGTTGTATGAACATTGGGATTATGATATGAATGCTAGATTGTTGCTAAGAATGTTAGAATCTGAGATTTGGGTTGTATGGAATGTTTAGTAGGTTATTAGGTGATTTATGCATTTTGATGATCATGTATGGTTTGGTATGTTGATTAGTAACTAGGACATCATGTTTGATACTGGAAATTGATCATATTGATGTATGTGGTATGTATTGGACATATTGAATGTGTTGTGATTAGTATGGATGATTATTTGGTAGATTATCTGTTTTGACCCATATGTGCTAAATCATGATTATAGGTTATATAAGTAGGTTATGCATGATCTAACCTGTTATATGATACACTAGTTGTGTTATGAACACACTGAGTATGCTAGATACTAAGAACTTACATGACTTGTATGATATATACTCATGTCTGTTTAAATGGTTTACAACACATAATGTCACCAACGGGGTTAACTAGGTCACATGTATGTTGTCTTTATAAAACCTTGAGTTCTTTGATTGTAAAGCACTTAGAGTTCCTTGGGAATTTATGTGTACATGTACTTATGTACTTGTGTATTCTAGGTAACCTTTGAGGGTTGTCTTTCCACTCGTTCTTGTCAAGTTAAGCCTTAGATATCTATCACGCGTATCAGGTGAGTTCATGCCCCACTGTTTTACTTAATCTCTTTTGGGGGAGATAGCATACTGGTAACTTTATAAACGCTTTTTATATTTAAGATGTGTATAATATTTATATAGTGCTGTTTACCATGATAAATTCCTCACACTTTCGAATTGTTAATATTGGATAACGGGGAAACTTGGATAGTACTACTGGGTCTAACGAGCCCCACCTGTGTGACTCGAGGTCAACCGGGTGCAATTTGTCCTACGATTATTCGTCACGATATGGTGAAGTCGTGACGGGAGGCAAACATAACACAGTTAGCTTCAATGTCGAAATCACTATGTATTAATATCAATTTATTAATGGACTAGCTAGCTATTACAATGCACATGCTTATTTATACACTATTGATAAACTGTTATGTTTATACGCAAACTCTTGAACTCACCAACCATTATGTTGACTCTTTTAGTATGCTATTCTCAGGTCGTTAATCCGGATTGCCAATAGGAGCACTGCATGGGTCAAGCATGCATTTTGAGACATAGACTATAAACGCAATACTTATCTTTACATTTTGGGTTTTAAACAGTTGGTTGGCGCATGTTTTGCCATGTTACATATTTTTATATTTTGGGTTGTTTTATTACTATACGCTTCCGCATGATTTTTTTTGAAGTTTGAACTCTGGTTTGGTTTGTTATGTTAAACGTAGCATATAGAGTCGTTCTGAGTAACTATTGACTGTGATCCTGGTTTGTTCACACGCCTTGCGGTAAAACTCCGCACGTGGATTTTGAGGGTGTGACAGTTTGGTATCAGAGCCATTGGTTATAGAGAACTAGGTTGCATACACACTAGACTATAACCGCACACAGTTAGTTAGTTACTTGTTCCTGATTTTTCTACTGTATACTCATTGGCATACACAAATCACACTCTCTACAGCATGGCATCTTCATTGAGAGCACCTGGTAAACGACCAGCATTACCCACCCGATTAGAGTCCCCACCTCCTGGACCAGTACCTGACGATGGACTTGACTGACCTCGTTTGGACTACCCACAAGGAGAGTTTGACTGGGATCAACCCTTTGTGCCACCTGAACGCTACCCTCCACGAGACTGGAGTTTCTACCCTGAGTTCGTAGATCACCTCATGTATAGGGAACGTGTACCAACACCGAGACCCAGAACTAAGACCAACACCGAGCAACCATTACCTTCACTTCCACGGACGGTACAGTCCAATGAGCAGGTGATTGCTGCATTGGTGGCAGCACTGGACACGGAACAACACCGGGTCCGGCGACTCACTAGCGATGTTTGTACACTACAGCACGAGGTGTACACGCTACAACACCAGCTGGATGCACTTGAGGAGCATCATGGTAAGAGCTTGAAGGGGTGTTACCAAATGCAGGATGATTACCAGACGCTGAGTGGACGCATGACCGCACAAGAGCAACGCGACGAAACAGCCGACAACAGGATTGCTGCATTAGAAGCCCAGATGGCGGCGCTTCAGATCGCCATAGCCGACAATAGGATTCCTCCAACCCAGCCACTATTCAACAAGCTATCCGCCTAGCCCACAAACTAACTGATGAAGCTGTGGAGCAAGGACGGTTACCAAAACGGGGCGCTGTGGCGAGCGTGCCTGACAACAAGAGGAAGTGGGATGCCTCCAACACCACCACCAACAACAACAATAGAGCATCATCGTCCGGTGGTCAACATCAATCTCAGCAACAACCACAGCAACAACAACACAGGAGGTTCGACAACAATCGTAATTTCAACCAGTCAGCCTTGAACAATCAAGGATCGAGCGGTTACGGTGGTAAACAACCGAGGTGTACGCGGTGCAACTATCATCACGTGGGAAGATGTGACAATTTCAAGTGTCAACGGTGTGGCAAAATGGGACATTTAGCCAAGTACTGCCGTGGTGATTTGGTTAGGAATCCACAGCAACCTCATGAGACTCCAAAGGGTTGCTTTGAGTGTGGGAAAGAAGGGCACTACAGGCGAAACTGCCCGCAGCTGAGGAAAAACGGTAATAGCAATGGTCAAAACAACAATCAAGGCAACAACAACAATAATGATGGAAACGGTGGTAACAATAATGGATCCAAAGGGAGAGCCTTCGTCATTGGTTCAGGTGAGGCTCTAAATGACCCTACAACTGTTACTGGTAGGTTTTCTATCAATAGATGTTTTGCTACAGTACTGTTTGATACTGGAGCCGATAGGAGTTTCATGTTCTTAAAGTTCTGTAGTCTTCTAAGTGATATCCTATCTACCTTAGAATCCAAATATACCGTAGAATTGGCTGACGGTAAACAAATCCATGTAACACACATCCTTAGAGACTGTAAGATAGAACTCGCTGGTCATACTTTCGCTATAGATCTTATGCCTGTTACACTAGGAAGTTTCGACGTTATGGTAGGCATGGATTGGCTCTCTAATAAGCAAGCGGAAGTCATATGTCACGAGAAAATCATACGACTCCCTGTTAGTGATGAAATCCTTACAGTCCGAGGTGATAGGAGTGGTGCAGTGATGGGCATTATCTCTTACATGAAAGCACAAAAGTTATTGCGAAAAGGCCGTTTGGCTATTCTGGCACTCGTCACCGATAAGCAACCAGAGGAAAGAAAAATAGAAAACATTCCCGTGGTACGAGACTTTCCAGAGGTGTTTCCAGAGGATCTTCCTGGACTACCACCTCATCGTCAAGTGGAATTCCAAATTGAACTGACTCCGGGCGCAACCCCGATTGCTAGAGCACCTTATCGATTAGCACCGAACGAACTACAGGAGTTGTCATCACAACTTCAGGAGCTTTTAGATAAGGGCTTTATTCGACCTAGCACATCACCTTGGGGAGCCCCTGTCCTTTTTGTTAAGAAGAAGGATGGCACGTTTCGAATGTGCATCGATTATAGAGAGTTAAACAAAGTCACAGTCAAGAACCGATACCCTCTACCTCGAATCGACGACTTGTTTGATCAGCTTCAGGGATCAAGTTATTATTCGAAGATCGACTTGAGGTCTGGTTATCATCAACTCAGAGTCCGTGAGGAAGACATCTCCAAAACCGCATTCCGTACTCGTTATGCTCATTACAAGTTCTTGGTCACGCCTTTTGGGTTGACAAATGCACCTGCGGTGTTCATGGATCTCATGAACCGCGTGTGCAAACCCTATGTCGACCAGTTTGTTATTGTGTTTATCGATGACATACTGATATACTCTAAGACCAAGGAGGACCATGAAGAACATCTACGATTAATCTTGGAATTACTGAAGAATGAGCAACTGTACGCTAAATTCTCTAAGTCTGACTTTTGGATACGCGAAGTGCAGTTCCTAGGTCATATCGTTAATGAGAAGGGTATACATGTTGATCCTGCCAAGATTGTAGCGATAAAGAATTGGGCTATACCTAAAACACCGAGCGAGATAAGGCAATTTCTGGGGTTAGCAGGATATTACCGACGATTCATAGAGGGATTTTCTAAGATTGCACAACCTCTCACAGCTTTAACCCACAAAGGAACGACATACAAATGGGGTGAAAGTCAAGAGGCGGCTTTTCAGCTATTAAAACAGAAACTCTGTAGTGCACCGATATTGGCACTGCCAGAGGGAACAGATGATTTCGTGGTGTATTGTGATGCATCCATTCAAGGATTGGGTTGTGTCCTGATGCAACGCGACAAAGTGATAGCTTACGCCTCGAGACAACTGAAGGTTCACGAGAAGAACTATACCACCCATGACCTGGAATTGGGTGCAGTAGTTTTTGCCTTGAAGATTTGGAGACATTACTTGTACGGTACCAAATGTACTATCTATACCGATCACAAGAGACTTCAGCACATCTTTGAGCAAAAGGAGTTGAATATGAGGCAACGACGTTGGGTAGAGCTTCTGAATGATTATGATTGCGCTATCAAGTACCATCCTGGAAAGGCGAATGTGGTTACCGATGCATTAAGCCAAAAAGAAACAGTTAAACCTAGGCGGGTGCGAGCCTTACAACTTACAATTAGTATCAACTACCCGAACAAGTTAAGGAAGCATAGATAGAAGCCTTGAAAGAGGAAAATATTGGTTCTGAATCATTACGGGGAATGGATAAGCAATTGGTAGTGAAGGAGGATGGAATTCGGTACTTTATGGATAGATTTTGGGTGCCTGTCTATGGAAACCTGAGAGATTTGGTTATGAGAGAGGCACACAAGTCTAAATACTCTATACATCCTGGATCTGACAAGATGTATCATGATCTAAAGGCGCACTATTGGTGGCCTAACATGAAGGCAGATGTAGCTACGTATGTGAGTAAATGTTTGACCTGCTCAAAAGTCAAAGTGGAATACCAAAAACCATCTGGACTGTTACAACAACCCGAGATACTGATGTGGAAATGGGAACAAATCTCTATGGATTTTATCACGAAATTACCCCGGACTAATACTGGTTGTGACACAATCTGGGTCATTGTGGGTCGTTTGACCAAGTCCGCTCACTTTCTTGCAATCAAGGAAACGGATAAGATGGAGAAACTAATCCGATTGTATCTTAAGGAAATCGTTTCAAGACACGGCGTACCAATCTCAATTATCTCTGATCGCGATGCTCGTTTCACGTCACACTTCTGGAAATCACTGTAGAAATCTCTGGGTACACGATTGGATATGAGTACTTCTTATCATCCACAAACCAACGGACAGAGTGAGCGTACCATACAGACTTTGGAGGATATGCTATGTGCTTGTGTGATTGACTTTGGGAACAACTAGGAAGTTCACTTGCCTTTGGTGGAATTTTCCTATAATAACAGTTATCACACTAGCATACAGGCAGCACCTTTTGAGGTTTTGCTGGGCTGAAATTGGTGATAATCAACTAACGGGCCCCGAGCTAATACATGAAACCACTGAGAAGATTGTGCAGATACGGAATCATATGGCTGCAGCGCGAGATAGTCAGAAAAGTTATGCTGATAAGAGACGGAAACCTCTAGAATTTCAAATTGGTGACAAAGTCTTATTGAAAGTCTCACCGTGGAAAGGCGTAGTTCGGTTTGGCAAGCGAGGAAAGCTAAATCCGAGGTATGTTGGACCATTTGAGGTATTGGAAAGGATAGGTCCAGTGGCCTATCGGCTAGCCTTACCTGATTCATTGAGTGGAGTCCACAATGTGTTTCACGTTTTAAATCTGAAGAAGTGTTTATCGGATGAGACACTAATTGTACCACTAGAAGATGTAAAAGTGGATGAACAATTACGCTTTATCAAAGAACCCGTCGAGGTGATGGATCGTGAGGTGAAAACACTTAAGCAAAACAAGATACCCATAGTCAAAGTTCGTTGGAACTCGCGACGTGGACTGGAATTCACGTGGGAATGTGAAGATCAAATGAAGCTTAAGTACCCTCAACTGTTCGAGACGATGCCTGCAGACAACGGTATTGATTTAAATTTCAGGACGAAATTTCTTTCAACATGGGGATGATGTGACAACTCATCCAAAACTCACTCGATTTTGATTTCTGCGTGCCAATGCAGTAGACCAGTGATGGAACACTCTCACCGTGTGATGGAACACTCTCACCATGTAACGCAATTTTCGGGATGAAAATTCTTTCAACATGGGGATAATGTGACATCCGGTGATTTTCCGTTACCAAACTCCGTTAGTTCCGTTAAGTTTTACATATACGCATCGTAAGCACACACTAGTTGTCGTTTGACGTTGGTGACCTAATAATAATTAATAATGTTAATTTAATAATAATCTACTTGATTAGATGATTATTGTGTTATGCTTATGTGTTTACGCGATTTAAAGACTATTCGGGAATTTTATCGCGTAACGCGGAAACGCGCGTGTTATTTCGTATGTCTTGTGTTTTTACAAAATAAAATATCTAAGGGTTACCATTAGTTTATATGTTAATATTATTAAGTTAGAAACACATTACAAAGAGTTAAAAACTTAACTTTTAAAAAAATACAAAATGGAAGTTTTAGAGGGAGTGTACTTGTAAATTGGTTAAAATAAAACACCCAAACCCCCACCCAAACACCATAGACCGACCTGCAGCCCTCTCTCCCTCTCTTTCTGCGTTTTTCAGCCAAGAACCCTCAAATCTTCATGGTTTTGATCGATTCCAAGCACTAGAATGCGATTTGAACCTTCCTTGACAAGTATACACGTGAATTGAAGGTTAGTTTGGTGTTTTTTTCGTGATTTCTCATCTTGGCCGAACCCTGCTGCGAAATTAATGTTCAATAGGCTGAAATCTTGATGTTTTGATGTTGTTCACATGTTAGTTAGGTTGTGTGTATGTTGTTTAGTGTTGATTATGCAAGAAAACTACACTATTGGTTGATTGATCATGAACGTTGATGAACATGAACCCTAATTCAAAAATTTTGGGTCTTTTGTGGAATTGATTGTTATTTGATGTTGTTTGGATGTTAATTAGTTAGTATGAATGCTAGGAAACATGAATCATGCAAGAAATTGGTGAATTGAGATCTTTGTTCATAGGTTACTAAAAGTAGTAACTTTTGTGTATGAACTTGATAATTCAAGGATGAATTGGTGTTATTAGGGTGTTAATGATGTTGTATGAACATTGGGATTATGATATGAATGCTAGATTGTTGCTAAGAATGTTAGAATCTGAGATTTGGGTTGTATGGAATGTTTAGTAGGTTATTGGGTGATTTATGCACTTTGATGATCATGTATGGTTTGGTATGTTGATTAGTAACTAGGACATCATGTTTGGGACTGGAAATTGATCATAGTGATGTATGTGGTATGTATTGGACATATTGAATGTGTTGTGATTAGTATGGATGATTATTTGGTAGATTATCTGTTTTGACCCATATGTGCTAAATCATGATTATAGGTTATATAAGTAGGTTATGCATGATCTAACCTGTTATATGATACACTAGTTGTGTTATGAACACACTGAGTATGCTAGATACTAAGAACTTACATGACTTGTATGATATATGCTCATGTCTGTTTAAATGGTTTACAACACATAATGTCACCAACGGGTCTAACGGGTCAACTAGGTCACATGTATGTTGTCTTTATAAAACCTTGAGTTTTTTGATTGTAAAGCACTTAGAGTTCCTTGGGAATTTCTGTGTACATGTACTTATGTACTTGTGTATTCTAGGTAACCTTTGAGGGTTGTCTTTCCACTCGTTCTTGTCAAGTTAAGCCTTAGATATCTATCACGCGTATCAGGTGAGTTCATGCCCCATTGTTTTACTTAATCTCTTTTGGGGGAGATAGCATACTGGTAACTTTACAAACGCTTTTTATATTTAAGATGTGTATGATATTAATATAGTGCTGTTTACCATGATAAAGTCCTCACACTTTCGAATTGTTAATATTGGATAGCGGGGAAACTTGGGTAGTACTACTGGGTCTGACGAGCCCCACCTGTGTGACTCGAGGTCAACCGGGTGCAATTTGTCCTATGATTATTCGTCACAATATGGTGAAGTCATGACGGGAGGCAAACATAACACAGTCAGCTTCAATTTCGAAATCACTATGTATTAATATCAATTTGTTAATGGACTAGCTAGCTATTACAATGCAGATGCTTATTTATACACTATTGATAAACTGTTATGTTTATACGCAAACTCCTGAACTCACCAACCATTGTGTTGACTCTTTTAGTATGCTGTTCTCAGGTCGTTAATCCAGATTGCCAATAGGAGCACTGCACGGGTCGAGAATGCATTTTGAGACATAGACTATAAACGCAATACTTGTCTTTACATTTTGGGTTTTAAACAGTTGGTTGGCGCATGTTTCGCCATGTTACATATTTTTATATTTTGGGTTGTTTTATTACTATACGCTTCCGCATATTTTTTTTAAAGTTTGAACTCTGGTTTGGTTTGTTATGTTAAACGTAGCATATAGAGTCGTTCTGAGTAACTATTGACTGTGATCCTGGTTTGTTCACATGCCTCGCGGTAAAACTCCGCACGTGGATTTTGAGGGTGTGACACTTTCATCCCAGAACGATGATATCGGATTGCTGTTAAACACCGAGGCGATCCATTCTTTGAATTTTGTTGGAGGTTCCTCCCAATAGGTATGTTGTCTGTCGATCTTCGATTATCTGTTGATTATGTTTTTGAAATCCTGATTTCATAGGTTAGATACCAAATTGACGTGTCGATGTTTGTCTAGGGTTTACATCATGGGTTTTCATTTGTTACATCAAGTGACGATGAGGTGTGCTTTGAATTGAACATCTGTTATATGTGTTATTCATGTATTTCTGATTCAGAATCATGTATTAGAAGGAAGATAGATGCTTTAATCTTTGTACATTTATGGGCTATTTGGTATTAGAACACAAATATCTATACTTGAGCAAGATATTGAAATTCTGCATAACATTCTTATACATGTTAATAGAACACAATCTTTGACTTACTGTTATTCATACTTGTTCCTGATATTTTGTCATTCTGTATACTTGTGCTATGGCTTATTGATTTTTTAATTATTGCAATACAATTATAGAAATGAATCTCTCTATTCATATCCTGTGAGCTTCAGGTGATTCAAAACCTCAACTATCGTTGTTTGATTCATCTAATTACGCTTCAAATTCTCTTCAATTATACTTTTGTTAACGTTGATGTGATTTGTCTGGTAGTTTATCTTGTAATTTTTGGGCTTTGATTATAATCCAATATGTTCGTTTTGTTTTTATCATTTGTAGTCGATGAATATGTAGTGCTAATGGTAGTGTGATTCTATCTTCTGGATTCGTTGATTTTGTGGTTATTATTACGCTTTATATAGTTTAGATGAATTAGTGAACATACCCACATATTTACATGATGGATCAATGGTAATTGGTTATGATACTGTTGAAGCTTCTATAATGCATGATTACTCATTGAATCAGCTTATGTGGGAGTAGATGATTTAGACTTCAGGTCTGTTAAATTTGTATAGAATAAGAGATTTTGGCTTTTGATGGACTTTTACTACTGATTGATAAATATAAAGGTGTTTGTGATAATTTATTGATGAATGCATAATCATCTTTGAATCTGGAATGCATGTCTTGGGGAAGGGGCTATGAATATATGATTTGATGTATTTGTTTGAAGGAGTTTGCCAGTGAAAACTGGGGATAATGTGAAGGATCATGGTGTAATGGTTTATGATATTGCGAAGCTCGACGCGTTTACAAATTACTTATGTTAAGATGTTCTTTAGGGCTATGGGACATGCTCTGAGTAGATTGGAAATATACCTGAAATATTGTTATAGTGAATCGTCTCTTTTGGAGATGAAAGTGGTAGTCTCCAATCTTCATCACAAAATGATTTGGGTCATGAAATTGCTCAACTAACAAAGATGAGGTCAGCACCCCATGAAATATTAAAGCAGATTCTTTCACAAAGAAAGTGTTGGTACAGAGATCTCTCTAACCTCACACTCTCTTTTGTGATTCGTATGTAACTTGGAAACACACACTTGTTCATTGAACTTTTGGAATACAAAATACATATAAAGACTGCAGACCCATGACTTCATAACTAACTACAAACCCACGACTGCATGACTCTTAGAAAACTACTATGACGTGATACAACTACATGCATGATACCATGCAGCATACACGTCCCCTTAACATAACATATGTGGACATAACTAACATAGCATAAATAACATAACATAAATAAAGACTATTTTAATTACTTCAACACCTCCCCTTAATTCAAATAGTCTGAAGTCCCAGCTTAGCTCGTAGATACATGAACTGTTCTGCACCCAAGGCTTTGGTTAGAATGTCTGCAACTTGATGACCCGTATCGCATGGACTAAGTTCAATTTCTTTGCCTTCAACCAATGACCTGATGTAGTGGTATTTGATGCTGATATGCTTAGTTCTGCTATGAAAACCTTGATTCTTTGTTAAGAAGATTGCAGACCTGCTGTCACACATAATTGTAGTGGGCTGAACTTGACTCTCATGAAGTTCAAGCAACATTTTACGAAGCCAAACCGCCTGACAAGCACCAGCTGCTGCAGAAATATACTCCGCTTCAGTTGTAGAGAGAGCTACAACGGCTTGCTTCTTGGAGCTCCATGAAATAGCTGCTGATCGAAGAAAGAACACATTGGTAGACACACTTTTCATATCACTGGATGATCCAGCCCAATCACTATCTGTAAATCCTGAGAGCAACACTTCTCGTCTTTTCTTGTACATTAACCCAAGGTCAAGAGTTCCAGCCAAGTATCTAAGAATCCTCTTTCCAGCACCAAAGTGAACTTGAGTTGGATTCTGCATAAAGCGTGAGAGGACTCCAACAGAAGACATTATATCAGGACGAGTATGTGTTAAATAAATCAACCCATCAATAAGACTTCGGTATTGATAGCCATCTGCAGCACTACTTCCATCAATAGCTTGAAAACGATCCCCAACATTCATGGGCGTGCTGGCTACTTTACAGTTTAACATTCCGAACTTCTTCAGTAAATCCTTGGCATATTTTTGTTGAGAAAGAAAAATTCCATCTTCTTGTTGTTTAACTTCTAACCCAAGATAGTAATGTAGCATACCAATGTCGGACATTTCGAATTCTTTAATCATCCGTTCCTTGAATTCCAGTAACATATCGGCTGATGAACTTGTGTAGATAATGTCATCTACATACAAACATATGACCATGAACTTTTGATCTTCATTCTTCTTCATGTACATAGTAGGCTCATTTAAACTTCTTTCATATCCATTGCGTATCAAGAATTCATCAATCCTACTGTACCAGGCTCTTGGAGCCTGTTTCAAACCATAGAGAGCCTTATGAAGTCGATATACTTTGTTTTCACTTCCTTTAATCTCGAATCCGGGTGGCTGTGATACGTACACTTCTTCCTGAATAAATCCATTCAAAAAGGTTGTTTTTACATCAAGTTGATGTACAACCCATCCTTTTTGTGCTGCCAAAGATAAGATGAGACGAATAGTCTCAAATCGAGCCATCAGAGAGAAAGTTTCTTTGAAGTCAATGCCGTATTCTTGAACATATCCTTTGGCAACTAATCGAGCTTTGTGACGTGTGACATTACCGTCTGCGTCAGTTTTTAACTTAAACACCCACTTTAGACCAATGGATTGTTTGTTAGTTGGGAGATCTGTAAGAGACCAAGTTCCATACTTTTCAAGTGATGCTATCTCATCTTTCATAGCTTTGATCCATGCTTCACTTGTGAATGCATCTTTAAAGGTGGTCGGTTCAACCAATGATAAAGCGAATTGGCATGTATAATCAGCTTCTATGTCTTCTGTGTTTGCATATAAATCTTCCAAAGTCCTCATTTTTAATGGTTCACTTTCTACAGAAGAAGTGGACACATTAGGTGAACTAGGTGATGTACTTGAGTTGCTTGACACATGACTACTTGAAGGTGTTGTACTATGGCTGCCATGAGTAGGTCCACTGCTACCATCCTTACTATCACTAGGCCCATCACCACTTATGGAATGGCTGTTTGTACTATTCCCAAAAAGCTGATCACATGTTGCTTCATTACCTAAAGTCACGTGAATTACTCCAGTAGGTATCCCATCATTCTCTTTTTCTTCACTTTTCCATTTTGACCTTTCATCAAAGGTCACATCTCTACTTATTACAATAGTTCTCTTTTCAAGATCAAAAAGCCGATAACCTTTTGTATTTGAGCAATACCCTACAAACACACAACGTTTGGACTTGGAATCCAACTTCTTTCTTAGTTGCTTTGGTTGTACAACATAAGCTACACTTCCAAACACTTTGAAATGTCGAATAGATGGTTTGCGACCAGTCCACACTTCATAAGGTGTTTGATACTCCAAAGCTTTTGTTGGTGATCTGTTTAACACGTACACAGCAGTAGCTGCTGCTTCTCCCCAAAAGACTTTACTCAAATTCTTTCCTTCCAGCATACTCCGTATCATCTCAACAATTGTTCTATTCTTGCGTTCAGCGACTCTGTTTTGTTCAGGAGTGTAGGGTGCAGTTAAGGCTCTGTGAATTTCATGTTCAGCACAAAATGAATTAAATTCATTTGATACAAACTCACCTCCTCTGTCTGTTCTTAAGGCTTTAATCTTTTCACCAGTTTCATTCTCAACTTTAGTCTTGAACGATTTGAATTTACTAAATGCTTCTGATTTTGAAGCAATACAGTAAATCCAAGACATTCGACTAAAGTCATCAATAAGCAACAAAAAGTACAAACTTCCACCCAATGATTGTATGGACATAGGTCCACACAGATCAGCATGTACCAACTACAACACATTAGTTGCTCTCCATTCAGATGGAGTAAATGACTTTCTAGTTTGCTTGCCCATCATGCACCCTTCACAGATTGACCAGGTCTGAATTGGTGATAACCCGTGAACCATGTTCTTTTCATGCAACATTCGTAAGCCTTTCTCATGCAAGTGCCCAAATCTAAGATGCCACAAGTATGAATCATTTTTGCTTGTGGCAACTAGACTTGTCAGGTTTAATTGCTGAGTTGACACATCTAATGGAAATATCTTATTCCCTGTCATCTTTATAACACATGCAACTTCTCGTGTACGTTTATCAGTAATAGTACATGCATCATCATCAAACAATAGTGCATATCCTTTAGTCATTAACTGCCCCACACTTAGTAAGTTGTAATCTAACTCAGGCACATATTGAACATCTTCTAAAATACGAGACTGACCTGCAACTGCCTCCAACTCGATATTTCCTTTCCCTTCAACCGTTATATCTTTACCGTTGCCCATTTTTACTTGAACCTTCTTAGTGGAGTCAAGATCTTTGAAGAGTCTTTTCTGACTGGTCATGTGATTTGAACACCCGCTGTCTAAGAACCATATGTTCTTTCCACTTTCACCACTTCCAATTGCCATAAACAATCGATATTCTTCATCATCGTCTTCGGTTTCCATCGCTGCTTGAGCTTGTGGTTCATTCCAACAGTCTGCCCGGACGTGTCCAAACCTATTGCAGTTATAACACTGCACTCGTCCTCTTCCGAAGCTTCTTCCTCGACCACGACCTCTACCACGCATTCCACCTCTTCCGCGACCTCGAGATGTTTGAGACTTGTCTTCATCTCGAGTCTTAGCTTGAAGTGCTTGTTCTTCATTTACAACTTCTGCCCCCCGGTTTACCCGAGTTTCATGCGCTTGCAGAGATCCCATTAGTTGATCAAAGGACAACTGAGTGAGATCTTTGGACTCCTCGATATCAGTTACTACATGATCCCATTTGACTAGTAGACTTCGCAGAACCTTTTCAACAATCGTTTGATCCGAGATCAACTCACCATAAGATCACTTCTGGTTGACAATCTTCATCACCTTCGATAGAAAGTCTCCAATGGCCTCGCCATCCTTCATTTGAAGTGTCTCAAACTCTCGTCTCAACCCCTGTAGTTTCACTGCTTTCACCTTCGAATCACCTTGAAATTCTGTTTCTAAGAGAGTCCAGGCTTCTCGTGACGATGTTGCTGTTGCAATTCTGGAGAAGACTTCATCATGAACCGCCTGCTGAATTAGTGACAAAGCTTTAGCATCATTCTTCCGATTCTTGCGAAACCGCTGTCTATCGCCATCATTTCTATTGTACCCAGTTGATACTAGGTCCCACAGATCATGTGACAACAGTATAGTTTTCATCCTTATGCTCCAGAATTCATACCCCTCTCCTTTGAACACTGGCAGCGGCGTGGACGAGACGTTTGACTGATTTACGGTAGCCATCCTTGCTCTGATACCAGATGTTGGTACAGAGATCTCTCTAACCTCACACTCTCTTTTGTGATTCGTATGTAACTTGGAAACACACACTTGTTCATTGAACTTTTAGAATACAAAATACATATAAAGACTGCAGACCCATGACTTCATAACTAACTACAAACCCACGACTGCATGACTCTTAGAAAACTACTATGACGTGATACAACTACATGCATGATACCATGCAGCATACACGTCCCCTTAACATAACATACGTGGACATAACTAACATAACATAAATAACATAACATAAATAAAGACTATTTTAATTACTTCAACAGAAAGGAGCTTTCATTTTTGCCTGTGAAGATGCTAATGGGGTGAGAAGGGAATTATTTAGGTCGAGGGAGGTTTTCTGCAGCCGATCGTTGTCATATTCTAAACAAATACTTGCCTGTTAAAGGTTCTTCTATTGTTGACCAATTAACTACACGAGCTTATGTCTCATGATTTTTAAATGATGGTTCCCTTTTTGTTGTTGCATTTCAAGTATTCTTGGCTATTGTTATATTATTGAAGTTATGATAATTAAAACACAAATTGAATATAATTTCGCAGCAGGAATATTGTGGTTTATTAGGGTCAAAATCGTCTTCACAATTTGGAGCTACTGCATGTTCTAAACTGGTAAATTATTACCCTATTTACCAGGAAAGTTATATTAAAGTTTATAATGTTGAAATAGGGGTGGAAGCTTCAAAAGAATATTGTTGCTAAAAGCTCACGATGGAAGGTTACTGATACATTTTTTCTTTACATAAACTTTTTCCTAAAAGTGATTCACTTTCAGTTATATGTTGTAGTATAGAAATGTGTTAAAGGCCTGTTCATGGGGTGTTAAGCCTATCAATTGATTATGGAATTTGTTTTAGTTTTAATGGATCAACAAAAGCAGTTGGTTCAATTTATTTGTTTGTATAGTTTCTTGAGATATACATTATATTGCTACTTCCAGGTTTATGCGAGTACGCTTTCTATCCTCAATATTGGTATTAAATGTTAGCATTTTAGGTATAATTTTTCCTCTTCAAGATTTAATCAAGCAAATTCTTTGTTTATTCTCCCTCCATTACTTAATATATTTCATTGTTTGACTGACAATTAGATGTTTCACTTTCAGTTTTAATATATTATCTGAAAATATATAATTGCAAATTATTTAGTTCTATAAATTAATTTTGGATTGTTAATTAGTTAAATGATTTAGAATTTTTAATTTTGATGAGATTTTAATTTTGATGAGATTTTAATTTTGATGAGATTTTAATTTTGATGAGATTTTAATTCTTACTGAATGATAAACTTGCATGTTATGATAATGAGTTAGTGTGAAGGATTAATCATGCAGTATCATGGAAAAACCATATGAATCTGATCACGAAGGTTTAATTGAAATAGAATGGAAATATAGACGTCTTGAATGATAGCAGGGAATCGAGCAATCGAGATTGAAGAAAATCAAGTGGGTTCATCCTCCAACATAGGTATGTATCTTGGTACATTAGTATCATAAGTTTTGGGTATATTTGCTA
>JABSNV010000945.1:72500-90484 GCA_024085815.1 Flaveria linearis
CAGACACACATACACACATACACACATACACACATACACACATACACACATACACACAGACACACAGACACACAGACACACAGACACACAGACACACGCGCACGCGCGCACGCGCGCACGCGCGCACGCGCGCACGCGCGCACACACACACACACACATATATATATATATATGTGTGTGTGTGTGTGTGTATGTGTGTGTGTATATCACTTCTAAAATCCTATACATACAAATTTACGACAAAAACAGCTTTGTAGGAAACAACCTCCTAGCAAAATATTTTTCGATAACTTTGCGACAAAACTTACCAGATATTTGCGACAAACGTATTTTGTCGCTAATTTTACGACAATTTACCGACAAGCATTTTGCGACAAATTTACTACCAAATTCGGTCAAAAATTGGTTTTAAATATTATCTTTTTTTAAAACAAAACTAATATTAAAAAATATATGCGACGAATTACCGACAAATATATTTGCGACGAACTACCGACTAACTATATATTTATATCTTTCGATGAACTACCGACCAAAATGTCATTTATTTTAATTCTTTTTTTGACAAACTACCGACCTAAATGTTGCAACAAACTTGCGATAAACATAATATATTTCGCGACAAAATACCGACTAAATACGTCTTTTATTTTAATTCATTTTGTGACAAAATACCGACTAAATATGTCTTCTATTTTAATTCATTTTGCGACAAACTTGCGACAAATATAAAAAAATAATAAAATCTAGAAAATTTTTAAAAATTACAAATTTTTCTGCATAAAACTACAATACATTTATAAGTAATCTAGAAAACCGACTACTAAATTAATAACTAATCCGAACATATCCATTCAAAAATATCAAAGTTAAATAATTTCAAGTAAGCTTTACTCGCAAAATACAAAATAAACAATAATTATTTATCAAGTAATCTTTTCATAATTTCTTCCATTTGTTTTTGTAATTTCTCGCATTCAACCCGCTCTTGTTCTCGTTCAACCTGCTCTTGTTCCCGTTCAACCTGCTCTTGTTCCCTCTCTTGTTCTCGGTCCTTTTCAATTTTTGCCAAGCAGTTTTCCAAGTTTTCTCGAGACTCTCGTTCTTTTTCTAATTCCGTTCGGACATTTTCGACCTATAAATTGTTAAAACATTTATAATTATCATAACTATACAAGTCCATGCAAAAATAAGAATTATAAGCCAAAATAATGTAAAAGTTAACAACAAAGTTAAAATGATCCAAATACAAGTCCGTGTAAAAATGATCCGAACCTACTTTATTAAACTAAACTATATGTTAATATAAGCGGGTCAAATGACCCAAACCCATGTCAAAAAACTAAAACTATATGCTTTCAATAAAACGGGTCAAATTGACCCAAACTAACTTGGTGTAACTAAAAAATATACTCTCAATTTAAACGGGTCAAAATCACCCCGAACACAATTTAAGCAAGTCAAAAGACCCAAACCCGCTTTGTATAACTAATTTACTTCTCTTAATTTAAACGGGTCAAAATCACCTTATACATACTTATGAAACTAACTATCAACCTTCAATCTAAATGGGTCTAAATGATCCAAACCTACTTTATGAAACTAAACTATATGCATTCAATATAAACGGGTCAAAATGATACAAACTCACTTTATGAGACTAAACTATCTAATTTAATTCAAAAGGGTCAAAATCACCCGAACACGCTTTATGAAACTATAACCATCACCTTTTAATTTAAACACGTCTAAATGAACCAAACCCATATTATGAAACTAAAACTATATGTTTTCAATTAAGCAAGTCAAAATAACCTAAACTCACTTTGTATAACTAGTTTAATTACTCTCAATTTAAACTGGTCAAAATCATCCTATACACACTTATAAAATATCAAGATATAATATAACAAGATCTAATGCTGGTACTCCTAAACCAGCCATAAATGCCTAAAGAGAAAATAATGTGTGACTTTAATAATAACTATACCTCTTGCGACTGTTGGTCATCACCATATGAAATAGGACCATAAAATGATGAGTGTGACCCGGTCACCGCAAAATATGGATCGGAAGATCCTATCCCGAACATGTGGCCACGAGTGTTAGGATGTAGACGCTCCCACACAACAAAGTCATCGCGATTCGGATTCTGATAGTTGTCTGGGCCATACTTCTTTTCAAGTTCCATTTGAAATGATATCTATATTTTCATAATAAAAGGGAACCAAATTATAATCAAAGTTAATACATTAAACTCCACATATAATGATAACTGACGAATGATTCCTTTGATCGTTGTGTAACAAACTCTAATCATCCAAGTCCTTAACACTAATTTCCCCATCTCGCAGTCTCTTTTTACTCTCTTTGGTTGCATGCGTATCAACGAAGACTAAATCGTAGCCTATCTTTCCACCTTTTGTTGTTCCTACAAAAAATGTTGGTAAGTTTAAATATACAAATAGTTACTATAACTTATAAATATATATAGCTTACCAGACGGATACGATGTTCGTCAAAGCCCATAGACCCGCCGGTATGACGGGATAGGTCATTTTTACGATTCTTTCTCCCAGCTTTTGATTTTTTTAACCATTCTTCGGTATTCCAAATCTACAAAAGATAAAAATATGTGTAATTTATAAATAATTATAAATTAAACAAATATAACATATTAACATCCTTACCTCGCACATTTGTTTCAATATCTTAAGAAGTACTGTATCAGGCGGATAATTAGAAGTTATTTCGAATTTATCTTCGTCATCGTCAATAACATGTCCGTCCAGCAGCGGTGGAGAAGAATGTCGAGGAGATGGCGGGTTTGAAAGCTTCACTCGATAGTGTGATTCGATCATTGCAATCACTCACACAATCGGGAGGAAATCACAGATCTGATTCACGTACTGAGGATTTCGCCGATTCGGCGATTGAGAACAGGAGTCAGAAGAACAATAATCGATTCACAAAAATCGAATTCCCCAAATTCAATGGTGATGATCTAGAAGGGTGGATGTACAGATGTAACCACTTCTTTTCAATTGACGAAACACCAGAGACCTTGAAGGTGCGATATGTGGCTGCGCATATCGAAGGTAGAGCTCAACAATGGCATCAAGGTTTCATTCAATCCAAGAATGTACCAATGGCAGATATCAAATGGGATGATTACAGTCGTTCTATCATGGCGAGGTTTGCTAGAACAATGGTGGAGGATGCGATGGGAGCACTCAAGGCATTAAATCAAACGGGCACTCTTAAGGATTACTGTGATGCATTCGATGCTCTCCTCAACAAGGTCACCTTATGTGAAGAATACACTGTAAGTTTCTTTGTGCAAGGGCTAAGTAAGGAATTGGCTGGTCCAGTTCGCATGTTTAAACCAAAAACTCTCTATGATGCTTACATGTATGCGAAGATGCAGGATCAAAATAACAAAAACTTCTTACAATACCCTAAACCTAACACCAAGACACTCATTTCAACTACCAAACCATTTTCACCATCATATTCTCTATCAAACAGTAATAAACCCTCTCTTCTTCCCACACTACATCAACTACCACTCCTAAAAATCCTACCAAAAGACTCACTAGCAAAGAATTCGATGAGAAGAGATCAAGGGGAGAATGTTTTTGGTGCCCAGAGAAATTCACTCCTGGGAATAAATGTACCGCTAAGCAATTGTAAGTGTTTGAAGTATTGGATGATGAAGGTATAAGCCCAATAACCCAAACTTACAGTGATTACATTGATTATAATACACCCCCATCTGTTGATCCTACTATTTCATTGCACACCATGAGTGGCATTTCCTCATATGCAACCATGAGAATTACGGGTTATTTGGGTACTAAACCCTTACACATCCAGGTGGATTCGGGATCTACCCATAATTTCATGAATAAAGCTTTAGCTGAGAAACTTAACTGTCCAATAACAGCAGTCAATGATATGAAGGTTACCATTGCTGATGGTAATAAGATGGTTTGTGGCCAAATATGTTGCAACTTCCAGTGGTTGATGCAGGGTACTTGGTTAAAGCTGATATGCTTCTCATTCCACTAAGTAACTACGACATTGTACTTGGAATACAATGGTTACAAACTCTAAATGACATCACTTGGAATTTCAAGTTACTCACCATGAAGTTCTCAGTTGAAGGCAGAACTTTTGAGTTGAAGGGAATTAATTCTTAAGAAGTTCACTTATGTTCTTTGGAGAAGATGAATTCCTATTTGCAACAGCATGTTACATTACCACAAGCACAACTGTTGAGTTTAAAGTTAGATGATAATGAGCAGTTCCAACACTCAGCATCCATTCAAGAATTGCATACTGATGATGCTCTTAAACAGTTGATAGCTAAGTATGAGGATGTCTTTCAAATTCCTGTTGGGTTGCCTCCCAAGAGGGATTGTGATAATAGAATTCAATTGAAGGATGATAATGTGGTTTTGAATCAAAGACCATATCGCTATATGGGAATCCAAAAAGATGTGATTGAAAAGATGACTCAAGAATTGTTAGATGCAGGGGTCATTCGTGACAGTACAAGTTCTTTTGCATCTCAGTGGTACTAGTCAAAAAGAAGGATGGTTCTTGGTGAATGTGCATTGATTATAGACGTCTCAATGAAGCCACAGTGAAGAACAGATTTCCCATTCCTTTAATAGAGGAATTGTTGGATGAATTAGGAGGAGCAGCCATTTTTTCTAAGCTTGACCTTAGATCTGGTTATCACCAAGTTCGTATGTTTGAAGATGATATCCATAAAACAGCATTCCGTACTCACCAGGGTCACTATGAATTTCTAGTGTTACCTTTTGGTCTCACTAATGCACCTGCTACTTTTCAGGCTCTTATGAACCTGACTTTCAAATCTGTTCTTAGAAGATGTGCATTGGTCTTCTTTGATGATATTCTCGTGTATAGCTCCACCATGCATAAGCATTTGCAGGATTTACAGGAGGTATTGGAATTGATGAGGGTGCATTCTCTCAAAGCTAAGAGTTCCAAGTGTGTATTTGGGGGAACAAGGGTGGAGTATTGGGCCATATAATCACCCGAGAAGGTGTTTCTACTGATCCCTCTAAGTTAGCATGACAGGATCTCAGCCTCTCGTGTTGATCAATTAGATTATGTTTGCAGCGGATTTAGCTCATTAATTAGCAATTAAAGCAAGAACATAAAAGATATTTCAAATTAAAGCATGAACATAGAGAGAAGAGTTTCTGCAAAACAATAAATGTTCTATTGGTTCGCACGTTTCGGCAATTAAAACAGTATGGTTACCCATCCTTTTATAGGCGGCAAAAGGATGGGCGTGATGTCCTTTTCTGACATCACTGAATATTCAAATTACAACTGACAAAACATAAACTACTGAAGATGTCAACAACTGACATCCTCTTACAAAAGTTCCTAAGTACTGACAAAAGTAAACTACTGAAACTATAACAGCTGAAGAACATTCTCTTCAGCTGTTGTACAACTGCTGACACAAAATAAACTTCGGAAAAGGAAAAACCACCACAACAACTGAAGAGGACTTCTTCAGTTGTTGAGACAAACTCTGTCTTCAGTACTTGGTCTTCAGACTTGGCTTCGGAAGATGAAACTTCGGAAGATGTTACTTCGGAAGATGTAACAACTGATGACTTCAGTAGATATCATCAGTTGTTGTCTTCAGTCTTTTTCTTCAGACTTTGCTTCGGAAGATAGAACAGCTTCGGAAGATGTAACAACTGATGATCTCAGTAGATATCATCAGTTGTTGTCTTCAGTCTTTGTCTTCAGACTTTGTGCTTCGGAAGATCTTCAGTTCTTTAGATCTTCAGCTTTTTGATATCTTCAGCTGATGATCTTCAGTTCTTTGATCTTCAGAATTTGTTCTTCAGACTTCATCATCTCAGCAGAGATCTGGCACTAAGATGTTCTCGAGCCTGACATTCAGGCAGGAGAACACAATAGCTGATGAGAGTCCTCAGTTCCTCTCTGACCTTCCGGCAAGAGAACACAATAGCTGATGAGAGTCTTCACTTGTTGTTGTAGTGGCATGTGGGACTTAGAGGTTTTCCTGATCTTGGCTCATTGGTTCTTTTGGTCCAACAAACTCCCCCTGAACCAATGCAGCCAAAACCTCTAATTATTGGATGTCCCACTTATTGGTGGCATAAAGATTGGTCTATTTCCTCCTAGATCAGATTAGGAGTTGACCCAAATAAGCACTGGCCGGAGAGGTAGTCTCAAGTGTTTGTTTGGCTAAGTATGGATGGGAGCTCTGTCTTGGGGAATTGGACACAGAGTTGTTCCCCCATCCATGAGATCTACCTCCCATGTACAAGCCGGTAGGATTCTCTACAGTAAGCCTGAAGAAAGATCAATTGTTCTTCTTTGGACAGGTCTTCAGGCTCACCTTCGAATAACCCCTCCCGACCGTACAGCTCTGAGAGATACTTGACCTGTTTTCCATTTTTGAGCTCAAGTGTTGTGATTTGCCTATATGCAAACTCATCAGGGTGTATACCCTCTAACAACAAAGTGAGCTCATTCCGATGAAAATTCTCAAGCTTCTTATAGACCAGACCCTTCCTAACCACCCTATTATCTAGCATTGAAAAGGGTGTTTGGCCGGCTCTATAAGCTTTCTCGAATTCATCTACTATTTCCCAGGGTGTTATTACAATAGCCACAGAGACCTCTTCATCTACGATTCTCTTTAGTTGGCTTTTGTATCTCACAGGCATGTCCTTCTTGACTATCCTGTGAGCCACCCTTGGGTCAGGCCAAGTTCTCACCCTCTCCCTTTTATATTGAAAGGTTTGTCTGAGGGTGAATAACCTCAGAGCTTCTCTCTGCATATTTATTATAGAGGTGGTAGCAGTATAACATTTGTCAATGCTTTTCAGCATTTCCTCATCATGTCTTTTCTGCTGCTCCTCCTCTTCTAACTTAGCCCTCACAGTGTCCTGCTGTGAGGTGGGAGTGATGGTTTGTGATTTGGCTTTGGGTAAAGGTATAACTGCTGAAATAGGCAAGCTATCCTCCTCATCCTCCTCTTCTTCTTGCAGCCTCAACACCCTTCTCTTCTTCATCAAGGGTGGATCATTGGCTGTGGGTTTTGGTGGTGAAGGGGTTGGTTTTGTGGGTTGTGGTTTGGTGGTTGGTGTGGGAATGTTGGCAGGCACCGCTAGCAGCCTGGAGATAAGGGCTGGTTTGGTTAGCTTTACTAGCAGTGTCCTGTTCCCAACACCGGCTTCAGATAGGGCCTCAGCGACCAGTCCCTTGGTAAAATCACCAGCTGAACAGATCTTGGTGGTTATTGCCAAGAGTCTATCCCTGGTCCATGCCTTAACATCAAGGACTGGTCTGCCCAGGTACTTCGAAGTGAACCTACTCATAGCCTCAAGTTTTTGTCTTTCCTCTTGGCTAAGAGTAGTCCATCGGTACTCAATCTCCCTCTTCTCCATATTCCTGATCTCTTGATCTAGCAAGGCAGTGTCCTTGTCAAAGCCTTGCCTGAACAGCTGTTCAATGACTTTGTTCATTGAACGGGTATGTTCAGCATCAGCCTCCTTGACAAGGGCTGCTAGATCAGGATCAGCCACCTTCTTTCCCTTTCCTTATTCTTATCAGTGACACTGAAATCCTTTGGATGTCAGTCACTTTTATTGGCTCTACCTCCCTCTCTTTCCTCTTCCCCTTCCCCTCACCTTCCCAGTCTCCTCAACCAACTCCCTCTCAACCACCACCTCTTTCTCTGCCTCTCCCTCTTCCTCACCCCTCTTCCTCTTGGCTTGCACTGATGTCTCCCCCTTTTTGGGTGCATTGGTTGGGGTTTGACTATCAGCAAGCGCCTTAGAAACGGCAACCTCCACCAAGGGTTGTATGTATGTGGGAAGCCTCTCATCAAGGGTCTGAATTACTATATTTTGAAGTATGGGTGTGATGAGAGGTAGGGATTTCTGGAAGATAGCATTCAGCTGCTCAGGGGGGTTCTGACCCTGAGAGCTAGTGCCAGAAGCAGGGGCTGGTGGCCGAGTTTGTGGGGTTGGCTCAGTGTTTGTGAGACCTTCGGGTGAAGGTGCCATCTGTTGGGTAGTGGTGGCAGATGGACTTCTATCCTGAGTCATCTGAGCAAGCAGCTCTTTGAGTCTGCTTATCTCATCCTCTAGGATAGTGTTTTGAGCGACTACATCATAGAAGAAGCTCAGGTCATCATCAGCATGAGCTGAATCACCTGACCTCCTGACATTGTCAGGATGAACATGTCCTGAGTGTGGCTCAGTAATGACATGTGCCCCTTGTTCATGGTACTGGGGACTTCTGGCCTCCGGATTGGATCCATCATCGGCCATTGCCTCTGGTGAGGTCTTAGAGATGTTACCAGCTTCACCCTGCTCAGATGTTGATGCAGGGGAAGTGGCAGCCTCACCAGATTGTTCTCTCTCCCTAGCCACACTGGGAGAGTGAACTGATTCTCTGTGCTGTGGGCTCTGATCAGCACTTGTGCCCACCCTCTCTTCGGTTGGAGTCTCCCCAGTGGTGATAGGTTTCTGGGGAGAGGGTGGAGTGCTCAGATCAGTCAGCACTCTGGCTATTACCAGTGTTGGGCTTAGTGGGGCAGTCTCCTCAGTATGTGGGCTAGAAGTAGTATGCACATGGGGAGGACTGTGCTCTTCAATGGCAGCCTCCTCAAGTGAGGAAGACCCCAGTAATGTGGTTGCCCCAAAATTGGTTACATCAGGCTCCTGTTGAGAGGAAGCCTGTGCGGTTGTGGTGGGTGGAGTCGTGGTACCTGCTGGGAGAATCGAACCAGCAGGCACATCCTGCCTTTGTGTGGCAGGGGCATCCTCAGGGGACTCATCTCCCTGAGTAGCCTTTGTGGGCTTCTTTTTGGCTTTTGGCTTGGTGGGGACTTTGGATTTGGAGGTGGAGGCTGTGGGTTCCAGCTGCGTGGGTTTTCGCAGCCGGCCAGCCTGTTTGAGTGTGGGGTCAGTGTTGTGCCTGGAGTATACCTCGGCTTGAACAGCCATGGCAGGGACCCCAGTGCCAACTAGTCCCTCAGCCTAAATTTGGTATTCGATCATGGCCATTATGAACCGTGGATACAAGTTCCAACGGTTAGAAAAAGATTTTGTGGCCATGTCCTTGAGTTCAAAAAATAAAATATCAGTAAAATTTAGTGGTTGTTTCTCAAGGATAGAATACAATACCTGTTGCCACCTTGTTGACATCTGGTCCCACGAAGAGGTTTTGGGAGCCAGACAAACATTTACCATGTGGAAGATCAATCGTTGAGGGTCAGGGAAATGTTTCTTCAACAAGGTAGAGGCTGATAGGTTACCCTGGTAGTCGTTGGATGTGAATGATAGATCCAGGGTACCTTTGGGGTAGGAGGTTGGGTAGGTGGCATCTTCCAGCTTTAGGGTTTGGCGTATAGTAGCTGGATTGATAACCACGGTATGGCCGTTGACGGAGGACCGGAGAGAGACCTCGCCATCATGCTCTCCAGTGTGGACGGTCACATTTGTCCAAAACTCCGTCAAGGAGTCGGTGTATATGGTGGGGTTGATGAGAAATGCCGTTTGTATGGGGAGTCGTGCATGAGATCGACGGCATTGTGAAACTTGGGCCATAATGGCGATTTAGTGAGATGTGCGACACAGTTGTGTCTAGGCTTTATGTGCAAGGACGCCATTAATGGTGTGTGTGGGAATTTCAGAGGGTTTGGTAAGATTAGGGCAAGTGAAGTAAATGCTCTGAAAGTAAGATATTTATAGGGTAGGCTAAAGGTTGAAAGAAAACTACTGAAGGTTTTGGTGTTAGTCATCAGTTGTTATAACACCTGATGACGTGGTTTTAACCTTCAGTGTTTGTAACTTCCGAGGACTTGGTATTAGTCTTCAGTAGTTGAAACTACTGAGACCTTGGTTTTGTCCTTCGGAAGTTGTAAACGTCGGAAGAATTACTATCTTCAGTAGTTATGAACTACTGATAACCTAGTAGTCTTCTTCAGACGTTGTAACAACTGAAGACTTGGTGTTAGCCTTTCGTAGTTGTGAACTACTGAGATCAGTAGTTGTGAACTACTGAAGACATGGTATTGCTTCAGGTGTAAACAGCTGAGGACTTGGTGTTAGTCATCAGTAGTTGAAACTACTGAAGACATGGTATTGTCCCTCAGTTGTTTGGATATGAAACAGCAGCTGTTGGTATCAGCTGATGTGAAATTTCTCATCAGCTGTTTCCGTCAAATCAGTTGTTTCATACTGGCCTCCACATTTACTCATCAGCTCCTTTTGGCTGTCTTTCAGATGTTTCATTGACCCTTCAGCTCTGGAGAATATTTGCCTTCAGCTCTTGTGATCAGATGTTCACAAGTGCTGATGAAATAGTCTTCTGAGCTGGTGAACAAATTTTGCAGTACTTGTGTAAGATTACACATCAGTACTTGTGAGCAAAATTCGTTCTTCAGTACTTATTTATTGAAAATCATACATCAGTAGTTGTAATCCACCTCACTACATCAGTTGTTTACAATAAATTAAGTACATCAGTACTTTGAGTTATTTAGTCTTCAGTAGTTGTGAAAGAGCTGAAGACTAAATTACTCATCAGTACTTGTATTTGACCTTTGCTCTTCAGTAGTTGTGAGTTGAGAGCATCAACATAGGTCAAATCAATCAAGCTGCAGCATATACCAAGCCTTAGTACCAAATTTTGGAATGTGGCACTATCTAAAGGCTTAGTAAAAATGTCTGCAAGCTCATCAGCACTAGGCACAAACTTAGGATCAATCAGACCTTTCTCATAGCAATCCCTGATAAAATGATGTCTGATCTCAATATGCTTGGTCCTAGAGTGCTGGACTGGATTCTTAACAATACAAAGAGCTGAAGCACTATCCATTAATAATGGAGTCTTAGTCTCAGTAATGCCATAATCCAGAAGTTGGTTCTGAAGCTAGAGTATTGAGAGGTACAACTTGCAGCAGCAATATACTTAGCTTCAGCAGTGGATGTAGCAATTGATGTTTGTTTCTTACTCTGCCAAGAAACTAAACAATTTCCTAGGAATTGGCAACCACCAGAAGTGGATTTTCTGGTGACTTTGCATCCTGCATAGTCACTATCAGAGAAAGCAACTAATTTGCATGAATGCCCAGCTGAATACCAAAGTCCTAGTGATTGGGTTCCTTGCAAATATCTAAAGATCCTTTTGACTGCAATCAAATGGGATTCTTTAGGTGCAGCCTGAAATCTAGCACAAGCACATGTTGAAAAACATGATGTCTGGTCTAGAAGCTGTAAGGTACATCAAGGACCCAATCATACATCTGTAAAGGGTTTTCATCAACCGCTTTACCTTTCTGATCAACATCTAGTTGTGTGATGCTGCTCATGGGAGTAGAACAGGGCTTACAGGATTGTAAATCAAACTTATTCAGCAACTCTTTGGTATACTTGGACTGATGGATGAAGATTCCATCATCCAGTTGTTTGATTTGCAAGCCCAGAAAGTACTGTAATTCTCCCATAGCACTCATTTCAAATCTCAGCTTCATAAGCTTGTAAATTCATCACACAACTTTGGATCAGAGGATGCAAAGATGATATCATCAACATAAATCTGAACAAGGAGCTTATGTTGTCCCACAGTCTTGATGAATAAGGTTTTATCAATGGTGCCTCTAGTGAACTTGTTCTCTAGAAGAAAGGTTGAGAGTGTCTCATACCAGGCTCTAGGTGCTTGCTTCAGCCCATAAAGAGCCTTATCAAGCTTGTACACCCAATCAGGATGTTTATTGTCCTCAAAGCCTGGTGGTTGACACACATAAACCTCTTCTTTGATTTTTCCATATAGGAAGGCACTTTTGACATCCATTTGATAAAACTTGAGACTGTGAAAGGCAGCATAAGCTAAGAACAGTCTAATTGCTTCTAGTCTGGCCACAGGTGCAAAGGTCTCATCATAATCGATTCCTTCCTCCTGTGCAAACCCTTGAACAACCAGTCTGGCCTTGTTTTTGACAATTGGCCCTTCTCATCGTTTTGTTCCTGAATACCCACTTGGTGCCTATAGCACACTTACCTTTGGGTAATGGAACAAGCTCCCACACTTGCTGTTTCTTGAATTGAAGTAGCTCAAGCTGCATAGCTTCCACCCATCCATTGTCTCTTAAAGCAATATGATAGTTCTTTGGTTCTTGCTGACTGATGAAGAGAGCATAGAAGCAGAAGTTGGACAATTGATTCCTGGTTGAGACTCCAGCATGAATATCACCAATGATTTGTGAAGTGGGGTGATTCTTGAGCTCTTGATAAACTATGATATCTGTGCAAGTGTTTGTAGACCCCAGCAGCACACAGATGGTGATGGAGATTCCTGAAACCATGTAGAGGATGGCAGCTCAAATGAAGTAGAGCAAGCAGAAATCTCATCACATTTGTAGTGGATGGAGCTGCTGAGGCTACAGGAGCATCAGGTTCAGTGGAATTAGGCAGGTTGTCACTGAACTTGAAGAGGTGAGTACTGACTTCATCATCTTCAGTATCACCAGGTGGAGATCTGTTGACAGGCTCAACAGATGGAGGTTGATAAGGAACATATTGCAGTATGTCCAGATCAAACATCTCCACAGGGTTTTGTGGAATCTTGTCCTTGGAGATTCATTGAACTTAACATGCAAAGTTTCTTCAACCCCTTTGGTTCTACAGTTGAAGACTCTGTATGCTTTGCAAGTAGATGAATAACCAACAAAGTACCCTGCATCCACCTTACTAGCAAACTTATGGAGTGGGTTTGCTAGTGTTGAGAATGAAACAAGGACACCCAAAGGCTCTAAAGAATGAAATAAGAGGGCCAAATGATGAAGAACTTCATAGGGAGTCTTCATCAACCTCTATTTACTAAGGCTCTATTCTGTACATAGCAAGCTGTATTGATAGCTTCAGCCCAAAAGGTCAGTGGCAGCCCTGAGTCAGCCAACATTGACCTTGCTGCTTCAATGAGGGTCCTGTTCTTTCTCTCCACCACTCCATTCTGTTCAGGAGTTCTTGGAATGCTAAACTGCCTTCTAATTCCCTTGGACAGGTAGAAGTCATCAAGTGTGTGGTTTCTAAATTCTGTTCCATTGTCACTCCTCACACACTTGACCTGTAGGGAATACTGCTTTTCTACTTGTAACACAAAGTTCATTATTGTCTTTGCTGCTTCATCCTTGGAGTGCAAGAAGAAAGTCCATACAAACCTGGAGTAATCATCCACAATTACCAGGCAGTATTTCTTCTTTGCCATGCTCATTACTCTGACAGGACCAAAGAGATCCATGTGCAGAAGTTGTAAGCAGGCAGTGGACTTAGGTTCTTCTATTGAAGGGAATGAAACTGTGTTGTTTTCCTTTCAAGCAAGCAGTGCAGTCATCTTCACACTTGAACTCCTTCAGAGGCAATCCTCTTACTAAACCATGGCTTATAAGCTGATTCATTCTTGAAATTAACATGACCCAGCCTTCTATGCCATAGTGTAGACTCTTGAGGAGATGCCTTGGAGAATAGGCAAGGATGGCCTTTTAGATCCATCTTTTTGGAAAGATCTAAGGCATACACTCTTCCTGTCCTGTTGGCCTTCAGGAGAGTGTGTTCATCCAATGCCTTGTCAATCAAACTCAGAACTTTGGATGACAGAATCCTACAGTTCTGGCTTGTGAAAAGGGCAACATGGCCTTTGTCACACATTTGACTGACACTCAAGAGGTTGTACTTGAGATTCTCCACATGGTTAACATCATCAAACCTTATTTCCCCGTTGGAAACAAAGCCTTTTCCGACGATGTAACCCTTTGCATCGTTGCCAAAAGAAACAAACCTTTTTCCTTGAGAGTAGTCATTAAGAAGGGAGCTGCTTCCCGTCATGTGCATGGATCCTCCACTGTCTACATACCAGATGCTTCTTGGCATGTTGAAGAACCCTGCAAACACAACCATGTGTTAGTTAGTCTTGGAGACCCAAACCTGCTTGGCCTTGGGTCTGATCTCAGCTACAGATGTAGCACTAACAGGTGTGTTATGTGTGACAGCTTGAGGTGAAGAAGATGGTACAGAAGAGGAAAGCTTTGGCTTGGACTTCCTTTTCTGTGGTTTCAACATAGGAGCATCTAAGTGGTTGACTCTTCCCACTAGTTGCTGAACCATCATCACCAACTGTGGTGGTTTTGTGATAAAGCCTTCAGCTCTTCAGACACATTGGAGTTTACTGATGATGAGTTCCTATGTTGTACCATCTTTTTCTGAGCAACCTCAGCTGTTGTCTGAGAAATCCCTACCTTAGATTTAGCTTTGGGCTTAGGGATTTCAGACTTGGATGTTGCCAGTACAAACTTGGTTTCAAACTCACTCTTCATTTTATTGATGCTCTCAGAAATTTTCTCCTTCTGCTTGAGTTTGGAACCCCTTTTGTACCAGCAATCATCAGTGAGATGATTGAACAAGCCACATATCTCACATGGCTTTTTCTTCATCTTATGCTGATCATCAGCTGAAGAGGATTTAACTGCTGAAGACTTGTTCTTCAGCTGTTGTCATCAGTACTAGCAGTTTTCTTCCTAGTGCCTGCTTTCCTGGTATCCTCTTTAGCTGTCTTCAAACTTTCCTACTGTTAGTTTTCTTCTCTTTAGTGCTAACAGTATTTGAGGTTTGAACTTCAGATGTTGTCACTTGCTCTCCAGTACTTCAGTACTTCTAGTGACAACTTCTGAGTTGATCAGCCTTTTGGTCATGTGATAGTCTATCTCTGATGATGCTGATTCAGAGGATAGTAAGTCACATGATGAGAAGGATTGGTTATTGCTCTCCCCATCAGATTCAACTTCTGCTCTTGAAATGAAATCTGTGGGAGGAGCAGTGTGATTATAACCAATGCCAAACTTCACATTGGAAGCTGTTTGCTTGCTAAGAAGCATTTCAAAACCTTGCAAGATTGCACCCATCGATCACACTCAACTTGGGTGGTTGCAAGAGTTTCCTTGAGGTCCTTGTACTTCTCTAGAAGTACATCTTCCCTAGCTTTACTATCTTTGATTTGGCAGTTGAGCTTGTAAATCTCATCATTTTTATCTTTTAGAACAACCTCAAAATCAGCTTTTCTTTTGGAAATAGTGTGCTCAAGCTCAAGATTTTATCTATTAAAGCTACATTTGCTTCTCTAATAGAAGCAAATGCTGCTATGCATGACTCTGAACAAAGCTTGGCTTTTGCCTCAGTGGATACCTGAGATGAGGCATTGGATGATGACCCTTCAGCAGAATCAAGGGCCATCAGAGCAAGATTTCCAAAAGGTTGATCACCACCATGTTGACCAGCACCTTGGAGTAGTGGTTCCTGACCAGATAGCTCTTCTGGTAGACTACTCCAGTCACAGCAGTTGGGGTGAAAAAGCTTTGTTGTGAGGTGGTTGTGTGTGGTGATGAGATTGGGAAGAATGAGGCTCTGAAGAGCATGAGGTGGTTGAGCCGGGGTGCTTGAGGTTGACCAGGCTGAGGCATGTAGTAACAGGGGTAAGAATAAGGCATATGACCCTGTGGCACAAAATAAGCAGGTGGTGCTTGTGCTTGAGATGGATGAGGAGAACTGTAGGAAGGTTGCCCTTTGTGCTGTGAGCTATTGCTGGGAAAAGTCACAAAGGGTGCAGATGAGTTAGATCCAGATGATCTACACTCTCTTGCAAAGTGTCCAAGCCTTTGGCACTTGTGACACCTCAACTTGCTCTTGTCAAAACCACTTTGGTTTTGCCAGAGAGTCCTGGGAATTTCCTACCAGTTCTTTTGTAGAACTTTGAGATCGGATATTATCATTGCCATTTGGTTCAAAATATCCATCTCTTCCAGATCATCATCTGGAATGCCCTTCAAATCCTCCATCAGAAAACACAAGTTGTCACCACCTCCTCCTGAACTACCGACACCAACAAAAGCTTGTTCTGAGTTGTAGAGAAATCAATATGCTCATCATAAGAACTTTTGATGAAGCATATTCTGACTCATGACTTATCAAGGCAGCATTACCTTGGACAAAGTCATCAGCAAGTTTGCCAGAAGATGACAACTCCTCTTTTGCTCTACCTCTCTCAAAAGTGAGTAGTTTCCCATGAAGTGGGTGAGAGATAGAGTGTCAAGGTCAGCACTAGAGCGTAGGACAATGGTATATGTGTCCCATCTCTCAGGCAATGACCTGAGGAACCTGTTGTTCATCTGGCTTTTGGAGTACTCTTGTTTAACCATCTTCAGCTCAGAGATTAAACAGGAGAACCGCTCAAACTGCTGGGTTAGAGTCTCACCTTTCTATATGAGAAAGTCTCGTATTGGGGCAAGGATTTCCCTATTGTTTGCTAAGACCGAATCAGTTCCTCCAAATTGTTCCTTTAGAGCAACCCATAGGTCATGAGCAGACTCATGATGCAAGAGCCCTGAATATATCTCGTTTGGAATGGCCATGGCTAAAATTCCATGGGCTCTAGCATCAATTTCAAACAGCTTTAGATCTTCGTCCGAATACTGTTCAGGTTCTTCGCAACCTGTTCATTAGATTCCGGGACGTTCACCATAGGCTTGTATGGCCCATGCACCACTGACTTCCAACAACCAGCACTGTGACAGCCAGTGGTGCATACTTGTGCTTGCGTATTTTATACTCGTTCCTAACCAGCATCGGAGGCTTGGTTGCGGAACCAGTATTGTGAGGATCATTGGTTGGTGTTGTCATCTCAGGTGTTTGGTCAAGAACAAGTTTAAACACGACAACAATCGTAACTCAAAACCACCAAAAGACCTCAAGATTTTGGCCGGAAACAGCAGAAACTCACTCTCTATGACTAACTCTTGCAAATTGCTAATTCGATCAAACTGAGAGATCAAAAGAGCAGTTTCAAATGATCAATGGTAAGATCGATCAATGATTAACCTGCTCTGATACCATTTGACAGGATCTCAGCCTCTCGTGTTGATCAATTAGATTATGTTGCAGCGGATTTAGCTCATTAATTAGCAATTAAAGCAAGAACATAAAAAAGATATTTCAAATTAAAGCATGAACATAGAGAGAAGAGTTTCTGCAAAACAATAATGTTCTATTGGTTCGCACGTTTCGGCAATTAAAACAGTATGGTTACCATCCTTTATAGGCGGCAAAAGGATGGGCGTGATGTCCTTTTTCTGACATCACTGAATATTCAAATTACAACTGACCAAAACAATCAAAACTACTGAAGATGTCAACAACTGACATCCTCTTACAAAAGTTCCTAAGTACTGACAAAAGTAAACTACTGAAACTATAACAGCTGAAGAACATTCTCTTCAGCTGTTGTACAACTACTGACACAAAATAAACTTCGGAAAAGGAAAAAACCACCACAACAACTGAAGAGGACTCTTCAGTGTTGAGACAAACTTGTCTTCAGTACTTGGTCTTCAGACTTGGCTTCGGAAGATGAAATCGGAAGATGTTACTTCGGAAGATGTAACAACTGATGACTTCAGTAGATATCATCAGTTGTTGTCTTCAGTCTTTTTCTTCAGACTTTGCTTCGGAAGATAGAACAGCTTCGGAAGATGAACAACTGATGATCTCAGTAGATATCATCAGTTGTTGTCTTCAGTCTTTGTCTCAGACTTTGTGTTCGGAAGATCTTCAGTTCTTTAGATCTTCAGCTTTTGATATCTTCAGCTGATGATCTTCAGTTCTTTGATCTTCAGAATTTGTTCTTCAGACTTCATCATCTCAGCAGAGAGCTGGCACTAAGATGCTCTCGAGCCTGACATTCAGCAGGGAACCACAAAGCTGATGAGAGTCCTCAGTTCCTCTCTGACCTTCCGCAAGAGAACAATAGCTGATGAGAGTCTTCACTTGTTGTTGTAGTGGCATGTGGGACTTAGAGGTTTTCCTGATCTTGGCTCATTGGTTCTTTTGGTCCAACATAGC